>JABSTR010002114.1:0-120000 GCA_013339765.2 Haemaphysalis longicornis | reverse complement strand
AGCCATGATTTGCAAACACCACGACATGAAATCTCACTAGACACGCACACGGATGAGGCTGTTTAAATTATACAAAATTTCTTTATCGTACACTGTGTACAGGAAGTCCTCCTTCCCACACAGGGGAAAGAGGGAACTGTATTATACAGTTGAAACCCGATTTCACGAAACCCGATTTTACGAATTTCCCGATTTAACGAACAAATTCGGATTCCTTCCGCAGTTGGTCATAGGCTTATTGGTTTTACGAACTCGAAATAACCAAACAAACTTCGCCGCCAAACCCGATTTAACGAAGCAATCCGGGAAAAAGATGCATTGAAAAAGAAGTTTTTTTTTCCAAATTTATGGCTTCTAGAATGTCAGCGGTGTGCTGTCGGCGTAGGAAGCGGGAAACACACTGCCTCCACACTTCCAAAGGAGCTTCCAAATTGCTACTTTCGAGGCTGCGTCGGGCTCCACAAGCGCGCAACACGAGCAGGAAGAGGCATCGCCCTGTTGGGAAGAGCTAAATCAGCGTGGCGAGGTGGCCGCAGATCAAAACTTCGTGAACGCCGACGCAGGCGTGGACACTGACACAACAGAAGTTCCTATGATGAGGTGATAGTGCAGCTTGTTCCCGGCGCACAAAAGGAGTCTGAAGATGCGAACGATCCGGACACTCTCGAAGCTCCCGTGCCCAGACCAACCCAGGTGATGGACCCCGTCGACCTTCTGACGCGGCTTGCTGGGGCACACGAGGGTGCCGTGGACGCTTTGATTTCACTGGCCAGCTACAAGATGTGTGTGCTCCCGCTGTTCACTAAGCGCGCCGACGAAAATCACAGCTTTTTCACTAGGCAATAAATTTGTCGTTTTCTCGAACGAATTTTTTTCGTTCCCTCAATTTTACGAAGTTTCCAATTTAACGGAATAATTCGTGGGTCCCGGTGACTTCGTTAAATGGAGGTTCAACATGTAATACATGTTTATAACAAAGAAAATGTACTAGCATAAATAAGCTAGAAATCATTGTTGCTAAGCGTGGAACAATGACCAATGCCTCTTTGCACGGGTTTAGGGAAACAAAAAAACATTGCAAGGAAACAGGTGCCCAGAAATGGAGATGGGGAGAGAGAAGGAAAAGCTTTCGTACAACAGAAACAACCAACGCAGACGGGAGAAACAAAAAAAATGGCTCCAATCCACGCTGTGAGAGTGGTTGGAAAGCAATTCTTTAAACGACAGCCGCAACAATTGCCCATGTAACGTCACTTGACTTCACACACGTGGCTCTACAAACAGTGAAACCAGAGATTCTGCCAGCCGTTACCTGGAATACGCGGGGGCGGCGTCCCGAACGCAGCAGCAGCATCGGCCACGGCCTGCAGCTAGAGCGGCGGACGCCGCCGGTGTACCGCTGGATGAAGAAAACGCAGAGGAGCCTCTTTCGAAGGGTGAAACAGCGGAACCTAGCCACCCTGGTGTGCTAGCTTGGAGCTACACCACCGCGCGACACAAGAGCAGACACCGAAACAATTCGGCATGTGAACTTAGTGATTGCCATTTATACCGATTTAGACTAGTTAGTTTATAAGTTTGAGAATTGCGAGAAAGCTGAGGGAACTTTTATAATCGCTATTTATCAAATCCAGTTGCCCCTTTCGCATTTTGTAACACTTCTTAAAACACAACCGAATTGGTATTCACCATGTTAGAAAACGGAGTCCCATTCGTGGTAAGCAGTGCGCAAAAGATAGCGTTGCTCTAGCGGCCAGATGCCTGTATGTGGTCTCTATACATTTTGTTTTCCCGCCCTGCAAACCAATTCTTACCGTATCTTTGCCGTACGCTCACTTAATTTCGTCGGGTCCGGGTTACCCAGCAGGTGCTGTCGAAAAAGTTAATCAAACGTGTGGAGAAAGCGCGCAATGGCCGCGAAGCAGCGCCAAAACAAGCCCAAAACAACTGCCGCTAAAGCAGACGACAAAGGCGTCCCCGCCGACCCGCCCGCCGGTGCGAGCAGTCACCTGCGTGCGGGGAACACCGGGTAATAGCGCTCTATCGCCGCGCCATCTCCACTGTGCTCCGTGAGTGAAAAGCGCCCTCCCCATCCCCAGCTGCGCTGGGGTTTCTTGTTCCGCACGCCACGAAAGAACCGTTGGCACCGATTACAATACCCCCTAATGCGATATTTGGGCTCAGCTGTTAAGCTGTTTTGACTGTGCAAAATGTGTTGAGCCAACGGATTTCAGACGGACCTATTTGTATAGTTGCGGAAAACTTGTGTTTGCAGTGGCTGACGAAGCACATGCATCGGTTGCCTCGCTAATTGTTCCGACCTCACTCGGGGGGGTTCTGGCGTCGGCGGTGCTGAGCCTCCGCTCTGGCAGCTCGTTTGGCTGCAGCGGCTGACGAAGCGCAATACCGGTTGCCTCACTCGCAGTTCTGCACTCACTCCCGATGGCTGCAGTGCGCTGAGGCAGCACTCACTCGTGGGTTCTCTCGGCGGCAGCTATGGCAGCTGCATCGGCGGCGCGAAGGTCTCAGGAAGGGACTGCGAACTGCGTCCTAGGAAGCGAGCGCACATCGTCACACGCCACCCCCCTCACGTTTTCGCCAAGCGTCGCGCAGTGGAGCGTCTCGTGCGGGACAGCATACTGCCCCCTCCCCCACCCCACCCCCGCACACTTTCGGAGAAGCGTCTCGCATCGCCACGGCGAACCGCCCTCCTCTCACAATTTCTCACAGATCTCCTCCTCTGCTTTCTTTCACTCTTCGGACTTGCCACCGTTGCCAAAGGGCTGCGCCCTAATAAAAGAACAATAATTCTGAGCAAATAAAGCGAATGTCAGTGCGCCGTCATCCAACGGCGTCGAGGCCGGCGTCGTGTCTTGTGGCCGGACTGCGCCCTAATGCGCCTCGTGCAGAGCGCTCGCGGCAATGCGCTGGCCGTTACAGGACTCATTTTCCTTTGTCCATGGAAGCGGTCTGAGCATGCGCTGTAGCCCTTCCCCTCGCCCTCGACATGCCCTTAATCCTTGATCTATGGCCCTGGCGCCGCTTATTTTCCCCGGAACGAAAAAGCGCCATTTCTAAAAAGGTCTATTTGGGGAATCATCGGGACGGAATAACACCGTGACGTTTCCTACGTTGAAAACACAACAGCGCTCAGGTAATATACAGGAATCCAAAAGAGCGCCGTTTCGAAGAATTTCGAGGCCGAAATAAATCGGACTCCCGGGTAGTGCGTGCGTATAGCTTGGTCAAAAATCTGTTTCGGGCGATGCGGTTTATGCAGAATTTCGATTTTGGGGGGGTGTAGGTGGGATGTTTGGGGGGGTTGTATAGATCCCTAAGCAGGGTCCTTGTGGTTGTGGAATCTTTTTTGGGGGGGTGTCGAAGTCCTTCTGGGGGGGTGTTAGGGGTGTGTGCGTGTATAAATCCCTGGGGCGATGAATCTCCCAAATCGACGGTTTAAAGACAGTAATGTTAGCTCGGTACAACGCTTGAAATCGATCCACGTGCAGGTCCCGTAAATTATCGTTTTTAAGCACCAATTCCTCTTAGGAGAAGCGTATACATTCCGAGCGCTATCTTTGACGTGTTATTTTTTCCTTCTAAACACGATATTACAGTTGTTTCTTTTTCTCGGACCCCCTTCCTAACTTAGCGGCATTGCTCGAAACTCGCTCTTCTTGGCCAATTCGTCTTCGGGGCCATCATCATCATGCCCACATTCCCGCGCTTCTCGTGCTCCTCGTACGGCGAGTTGACGCGTGTCTGCGTGATTGGCCAATCCTGGACGACCACATTGGAGCTGTGACGTCGCCTAAAACCCTGCCAGAATGTAGCCGTATTTGGCAGTGATCTTGCCTGTGACGTCATTTTCCGCGGCGCTACCACAGCCAGGCGACCAGTACGGGTGCTCAGATGCAGGCCCACTTCGTTCAGCAAAAGCCCATATGATTCTTCAGGTTCTGGCGAGACTTTTATACCAGTCATAACTTCCACTACAAGGGCTCCTCAACACCGCCGCTTCGAATTTCGGCTTCCCAGGCAGATGCAGGCGCCGGGCGGATCCACCGTTCGCCAGCGTACGCCGCCGCCACGCTCCGTCGGCACTCCGCCTGCCGCAGTGGCAAACACTTGACGTCCGCAACCGAAACGCACGCCCCGGCTTCGACCCCCACCGGGCCGCTACACACGGGGCGTGCGGCGGGCACGCAAACCGCGCCCATCCACGAGGCCGAGCCAGAAGACGACGACGACCGGGCGCTGTGACAGCTCTGTGTTGCTTGTAGCGCTGCGACGAGTCCGTGGGTGCGCTGTGCCGACCCGCGACCTTCACCAGCCGCCGCAGTCCTCAGCCGAGGCGAGCCAACCAGGGGTCCACGGAAGACTCCTTGGCCAAGTGACCCCAGGCTTTTGAAGCCCAGCCCTGGCACCCTCGCCTGGCGGTCGCCCCAGCGCCGTCCAATTTTCGCGCTGCTCTCCAGCCTCGCGGGTGGGGCAGTGGGCCCTCCGCCTGCAACAGCGGCAGACTTCCCTGCGCGCGCCTGCCGCAAGCACCCCGAGCGAACGCCAAGGTCCCAACCGAGCGTTCTACCACGGGGCATGTGGTGGGCTCGCAACCCTCGTCCACCCATCGGACCCCGGGGGATGATGACCCGGCCATCACGACCCGGCTCCCGTGGTGCACCGCCACTGCTGCTCGAAGGGCGGCGTGGTCGGCCGTGACGAGTGCGCCGTGGCCCCCAGCGGCGCAGCGACCTTCCCCACCCGCCGCAGCCCTCCGTCTGGGAGATGACGGGTAGGGCCAACCAGGGGGCCTAACCGGCAGGTGTTTCGTCTGAGCTTCAAGCACAGTCGTCGAACAACGCGAGCATCGCCCCCGTTGGCGGGTGGGAACGACCACCGCAGCAGCAGCACCATGGATTTCGGATGGGACAACACGACTTTTTTTGTTGGACTCCCCCCAATGGACCTCGGCATGAACATACCCGGCCAGCAGGGACTGCAGCGCGTGCGTGTACGCCGCCACCCGCCGCCGGAATCCACGCCTGCAGCCGTTCCAACTACGGCATTCGTTGAGTGGACGTACGTAGATGGCGTAATTATTGACTTCGTATTGCGTTTATATTTGCAGTTATGCTCAATCGCACTCTCTCTATGGGCGTCTTGGCTCTGGTATTAACGCCTTTGTATCGTTAGTGTCGCCATTTACATTAACCTTCAATTATACTACGGGCATCCTGGCTCTTGAATTAACGTAGTCGTATTGTGCTGGTTTTCAAGATAATCCTAAATTATGCGATCTATATGCGCATCGATGCGCACATAGATCTTGACTCTTCTATTATGTGTTTTACGATATCCAAGTTTGCCGGATTGCCTGTGACATAGTTGAAGCCTGCAGTAGTATTGCACACCTGTGCCGGCAGCCACCTGATGAAGGCTTTTTGATTTGGAAGCTGCGGTCTCACAATAGACACTTCTACTTGAGAACTTATTGTGGGGTTCATTTAATTTGCCAATGGCTTCTCGGTAGATTGATTCAATCAAGCTTAAGCTTTGCAGTTCATAACCGAATTATCTGCAAACAAGCTGAGTAAAGTTTAGGAATTCCTGCCAGTTCTGTTAGAGGGACTTTAGGTGCAGCTGGAGGAGAAGCAGTATGTTTTCATCGTAGAAGCGGTTTCAAGGAAGTTACAACCTCCACTGCAGTCACATAATTACCATGATCTCATTGGGGCTTTTCAAGCACATGACCACTCTGTTTTCCTCTACGCTGTCGTACTTGCATATTTATGCCGCCTTCAGTAATGCACCTGCTATCGGCCATGCTCATGGTCAAAACTTCGGATATAAACTGTCAACTTCCCAATTGTCTACTGTTCTTTGGTGAAATTTTGGACACAATTCACTGTGCACTGCTGAATTTTTATCAGAGACTTTCGCAAAGCACGACTAGTTAATGTGTCCTAACATGCAAAAAACTGCAAACTGTATGTTACCGTTATGGAGGAAGCAAGTTTGTACGTACACTGTGAACACAATGCATGCTGTGAAATTTGAAATAATGAATACAATTTTTTAAAAACACCGACTTCTTTTTTTCAGCGATCACCTTTTTTTTTTTATGATGGTCCCCTTGGCCTAAAATCTTTTCTTAGCTCAAATATGCTGACGTCAAACAAATCCCCCCGGTGTTCACAAATGTTTCGGATAATTCATGAATATTTTTTTTCTCTAAACAAACCAGCATGAACCAATTTTTAATACTGCACACTTTCGCACCTCCAGCTCTAGCCTTTCTACTCCGGAAGCCCCAGACATGCTCCACTAAGCTTTTTATTGGAGAAAAAAAGCTAACGTGGTACAGCATTCTATTCTTTGATTGTTCCGCAGTATGGGCATTTACAAACTCCATTGCCAATAGGTCTGCCTCTTTGCACTCACTATTTTTCAAACCCTGTCCTCCACTTTCTCTTGCAATGTACATTGCAATGTACAGCCATACAGCCACGACCAAAAGTTTATAGACCAGGAAAATGGCAATTTTAGGTTATTTCTCTTCCGGTAGCAGGTGGACAAACTGCCGTGTGGATGCGAGATGTTACTGAAGTAACGAAAAATTACTGAAGTTACTGAATTACTTAAGTTACTAAAGTAAGTTACTGACTGCCGTGCGACAGATAAATTACCCAAAATTGCTGCTTTCGTGGTCCGTAAACTTTTGCTCTTGGGTGTACGATTAGGTGCCTTTTGGTACCACTAGGTGCATCAGAGAGACCTGGGCTATGATTTGCAGACACCAGGACATGCAACCTCACTGGACACACACACGGATTAGGCTGTTTAAATTATACAAAATTTATTTATCATACACTATGTACAGGAAGTCCTCCTTCCACACAGCGGGAAGATGGAACTGCATTATAATACATGTTTACAACAAAGAAAATATCCTTGCATAATTTAAATAAGCTAGAAATCACTGTTGCTAAGCGTGGAACAATGTCCAATGCCTCTTTTCACTGGTTTAGGGAAACAAAAAAACATTGCAAGAAAACAGGTGCACAGAAAAGGGGATGGGGAGAGAGAAAGGAAAGCTTTTGTACAACAAAAACAACCAACAGAGACGGCAGAACAGAAACGAATTGCAAACGCGTCCACTGGGCCTCCAAGCTACTACCTCTGGACACCCGACAAGGCTTTTGGAAACACGGACAACTTTGGTTTCTTCTTGGGCTGTGCACTGCCACCTCTGAACCTCAGACTCCTGCGCCTCTTAAGCATGATCTCCTTCATATCCAGGAGCTCCAACCGACGCAGCACGACGACGCAGTCCTTCGAAACGGCTTGTGGCTTCTCAGGCGCGCCAACGCTAGCCGGCTGGCTTTGTACCGAAGTTTGCTCCACTACACTCGACGTTAGGCGCCTCCGCTTGTCCACAATGGGAGCCTCCGATACGGCAGCCAGTGCTCGCTTCCGCAGAAACCTCCTGGTCACTGTGCCTTCCGGCTTTCGCCAGCGGCTTGGGCAATGGCTTGGACAACGGCTTGGACAACGGCTCAGCCACGCAGGCGTTGCTGCTGCCGCCGAGTGCCGCGGCGGGCAATCTTTGGTCAGACGCTTCAGCACAATTGGTCAGCATGCGGCGGCAACGGCCCCTCTGACTACCGACCGCCAGTGTCGCATTGTTGCTCAGCCAGGACCGCACATCGACTCCTCTTCCGTGGCTCTTTGGTATAAACTGTAGTCCGTCGAGCAGCGTCGACAGTAGCTGCCCATTGACTTCAGGCCCGATTACAAGCTTGCTACTTGACTGCGGCGACGAGATGACTAGTGAGCTTTCGCTGGTGGCTTCCACAAGCAGCGTGCAACGAGAGAGGCACGCAAGCTCCTTCGACCGCTGACGGTTCGGGACAAGTTCGGTCAGCTGGTTCCAGAAATGCACCGGGGGCTGGGGAAGCTGCCCATGGCTGTTCTGCTGGCCGGACAGGAACCTAGACAAGGCGGTAAACAGCGTGCGCTCAAAATTCCAACAGCGCCGTTCCTCAAGGCATCCCACTGCCCCCTCATCCACCGGGGTGAGAGCCGACATAGCAGTAGTAGTTGTAGTAACAGTAGTAGGCTCAATTAAATGCTGCCCATTGCGGGGAGTGGGAGCGCTGGGGTTGACTAGGTTGGGCAGGAGCCCAGTCAACAGGGAGGACAGCGCATCCACAATCACAGTACTCGGAGGAAGACTAAAGCTGCCGCAGGGCAGGAGTCCGGAAAGACGCCACGCTGGTAGGCACATGGACGCGGCAGGGCGAGGAGCCAGGCAGCTGCGAAAGGGATGAGGCAAAAGTAAGCTGCTGCACTTCATGCAGAGAGGGCAACGTACTTGTCTATAACACAGCTTTCACACATTCAGCCTTATCCTGTCCTGCTCAAGCTAGATTTGAAGAACACTACTACGGCATTCTGAAGTCTAAAAGCCCACCCCTCCTGTCTGCCACAATTTTGTAAAAAGCTTCCTTCAACAGTTTTCAGATGTAACCAGCTGAATTTGAACTCACTGTTATAGACAAGTGTGTTGTGCACTGCACATTAACGTTTTCAATGGACAAGAAGCTGGGCTTATGTTAGATAACCTTCACAATGACACTGACACATAGGGTCTTTAGAACACCAAGAGCAGGGTGTTGAAGGTACAGACAGATTCTTGTGCCTCCATCCCAAATGAAAGGGCATCACTCGAAACACATTGAACACAAACGGTTTTCCTCACAGGCCCTAGAACATTTGGAAGCGAAATGTTTAGATTCACTAGCCTTATGTATGCTGTCAAAAAGAATGCTGGAAACCAAGACAGTGAGTGGGCCAACATGCTTTTATTCATATGCGACATAAAACAGGTATTCGAAAACTCGTCCCCAGCTAAAGCAATAATAAACTGTTCCTTTATGCGGTTTTTGAATCACGCATTAAAACCAACAAAGCAGTTTGTATATGATTATGTTCAGACACTACTTGGCACCCCCTTTCAGATTTCAGGAAGCTTGGTGCCAAATTAGCATTATAGCCAAGACTTTATTCAGAAATTCCTTTTGGTTACCCACTATATAAAACACTGCATTTTACCAAAGCCGAAGGACGTGGACTCAACAAAAATAGGTTGTCTGTCCCTTTAAAAGGAGAATGCGAGATGAACGAACCCTTCAGAACTAAGGTACGGATGTCTGTCCATTAGTTTTGCGATCAACGTGAAACCAGTACTTTCGGCACGCATTACTGGCATTGGATGTGACCCATGCTGAAGCTCTGTGTGACATGTCATCTACCCCAGACACCTTGCCTCAAGACAGTCCACAACTACCACAAGGAACTGCGTGTTATGGCCACTCAAGCTATCTGCGAATCCTTTGCAGAAGCAAGCAACTATTTTCAAACACGCTGACATCGGTGTTATGTTTCGATGGGACCTCAAGGTTGCAACTTCCCCCCCCAAGTCTGGTCTGGGTGCCTGATTGATTAATTACAGTACAGGGTTTAACGCGCTGATGCTACGCAGGCGATGAGGCGCGCCGTAGTGGAGGGCTCTGGATTAATTTTAACCACCTGGGGATCTGTAATGTGCGCCGAAATCTCGTCCACACGCGCGTTTTCACTTTTCGCCACCATCAGAAAAGTGGCCGCCGCGGCCGGGAATCGAACCTGCGACCTTGTGCTCAGCAGCCCAAGGTCTGGGTGCCTACATGTGAACTTTCAGACTATATTACCACCAACTCTCAGGTGTTGAATAATGACAATTCAGGCAAAAAAAAAAAAAAAGAAACACTTTATACTGCATTTTCTTTTATAAAATCGGTGCTTCTATTAGTGTTCCAAGTCCGTGTGCCCTATTTCACCCAGCTCAAGTTCTTTCCAGTAAAATTTTACACAAATATCCGATATGACATGCAGAGTAATTAGACACCCTGTTCCTCTAAATATACCTAACACAATGAAACAAAGATATAAAAATAGTGGCAAACTACCTTCGGTTTCTTCCTGCTGAAAATAATAGTGAATAATTTTTCTCGGGTCGATCTGCTCACTTCTCAGTTCGTAAGTAACCATCTAGGCTGCCTCTGAAACCCTACACGCCTTTCACTCAGCAAAAAAAAAAGAGAGTTCGCAAAAATGGCATTTTTCCGCATGTCATGCAGTGTAAAAATTCCGACAGAGCAATTATCAGAAAACTAACTGCATAAACGATACGAGGTGCAGAATATTTCAGGAGAGTGCAAGCTTCAGACCCGTTACATTATTATTAAAAGTTTTCTCAAGGAGGCGCATCTCCCCAGAAACAAGTGATGCTCTTTCGCTACACTTCAATCAGCAAGCAGGTTAACCTATGCTTAACTAAATTGCATCACACATGGGTTATCTACAAACACAAGGTTAAATATCCTGCAAACTTCTCAATCTGCTTCTTCGATATACAGTCAAACCTCGATGTTATTAATAACAAGGTCGGTAAAATTCATAGCTTACTTCGTTACATTGAAATTTGCGGTTAAAATGAAGTGTTCACCGCGTGAAGCGCTTCCTGCAAACGAAAACGTGGCGCGCATACATGGCTGGCGCACTGTTTCTGCCGGGGCTTAATAGCCTACGCGGAAATCAGCATAAACTGCATGGGGCATTTTCTGCACGCAAAAACGCGCCTCAGCGAGCCATAGGCACGCTGACACAGCCGCGGAGACCACTCGCGTGATACGCGTAGCTCCAGCGACCGCTTCTAACCGCTCGCTGAAACGCAACACGAGGGGCAAATGAAGTTGTTCATGCAGGAAGAAAAGCTGATAATGTGGGCGAAATTTGCACTGTAAAGTGTCCTACGCGCTGCTTAAAAACGCGCCCATCAAATATCCTCCTCCACGGTGCTAATCCTAATCGACCCTGGCGGGGCCAGCCGGCGGGCCTGAGAACTTCAAAGTTCCCGCCATAGGGTGCGCGAGTCGCTTTCTGGCCGAGGCAGAAGCCACCGCCGGTGCGCAATCGCGGATGTGGGCGTGAAAAAAACGCGTGCGGAAGGCTCATAAAGACCCACAAATGCTTTGCAGCGCACTATCTGGGAAGATGGAAGCCAACTAGCACGAGAGAAGTCGAACGAAGGGCAAGGCAGCATGTGGCGGCGGCATCGCCATACGCGGCTTGTAAGCAAGGAGCTTGTAGGCAAGGAGCTTGTAGGCAAGGAGCTCGCTCACGGACAACCTGGCTCACTGCATTCGTGGCATTGGGTGGCCCTAGTCAACGCTCGCGTTTTATCGAGACCTCTTTTCGGCGCTTGCGTCTCCTAAAATCTACTTCTGCAACCAAAATTTTGTGCCTAGTTGTCTATGAAACTTCATTACATTCCAATTTCGGCAAACGGGACTTCGGCATAGACTTAAAGTTAAAAAAAAAATGACGCGGTTGATTACATCAGGGGTTTCATTACATTGAAGTTCATTACATCGAGGTTTGACTGCACAGTATCCAGGCAGTCAGCTGGCTGCCAGACCAAGAAACCACCCACTGGTGCTGGGGGACCGCCCAGAGCCAGATATCACATAGAGCTACCCGAGAACAACGAATTACCCATTCTCGCTACCGGCATCCCAAAAGTATCGAAAGAAGCCTAAATGTTGTCAGAAATGCGCAGAAACGGAGCAAAGTATAAAACCCACCTCATCCTATCTCGCCTGAACAGCGGTCCGGCGGGAAAGCATCCCCCCGGTCTCCGTGGCAGGAACCTCCTGCAAATGCTGACTTGAGGTGGCAGTATTACGGAGACTGGTTGCCTCCGCGGCCCCAGCAAATCCCTCAGCTTCAGACCGCACTTCAGCCTCTTCAGCGTCCGCTTCCTCATCATGGCGTAGCTGAAGTGCTCGCCGAGGACAGCCAGAGCGTCGGAGTCAACGTACAGTTCCTCAGCCAGTGGCTCCTCCTTGACCTCCACAAGGCGTACCTGCTGCAGCACCGCACTCGTGGTCGACACTCCCCACTCCGGCAACCTGATCGGGAATTCTTCGGTCGCCAAAGGCGCAGCCGGCGTCCGGCGCCGTAAAAAGAACCGATCGACGAGGGCTTCAAGGGCGAGGACACGCGTCAGCTGGCCGGAGGCCAAGCCACTGGTCAGCTTCTTTAGCAGCCCAATGACCTTCAGGAGCACATCGTGCTTGGAGACAAGCGCATCCTCCACCAATCGCCGGCTCTCCCCACTCGCCGTCTCGAGAGTGCAGAAAAAGCTGCCCAGGTTGGTGATGTAGTCGTCGATGATGTCGTGCACCGTGGCCTTGCCCTTCATTGTGTCGATGATGCTGAGCGTCGTAAACAGGTCGATTTCGGCGACCGTCGTCCTGTACATGTTCTCACTCGCTTTCGGGCTCACCATGGTGGCGGTCTCGCTGATCCTTGCAACGCCCAGCTCTTCGCTGGAAGAACTGTGCACTTCAGGCCTAGCGGAGGCTACACCGACTGGGCTCAGCAACTCCTTGCGTGAAGGTCTCGGAGAAATGCACGGCTGGTCCAACCGGTCGACCCGCATGCTCGGAGAAAACCGGTCCTCCAAAACAACGCTGCTTTTGGCCGGTGAATGGGCGGTGGGAGGTGACGGGCTGCCCTTCTGTGGACTGGCCGGACAAACGGTCAAAGAAGCCGGGACATGAACACCACCCTTGCGGTCGGTCTTCGATGTCCTAAATGCATCCTGGAGCCTGTGGGGCGGCAGGTGACCATGGGGCGGAAAGCCATCGGCCATCCGTGCACCAGAGCTGCGCTGCATCACTGGCTTTCCGCAAAGTTCTTGATGCTCGCTGCCAACGTTCAGCTGCCGAGGCACGTTTAGATGTGCACTGGGGTGTGGAATGTGCGACACGTGGTTTGATTGCGTGCGGACTTTCGTTGAGGAACTACACGTGACAATACTGACAGACAAGGACTGTGGGGGAACTCGTGAAGAAACTTTGTGCTCGTTTCGTGCGGCTGCCTGTGGTCTGGTGTCCTTTGGCCGTCCAATGGAAATGTGCCTGTTGGCCAGCAATCTTCTGGAGGGCGGCTTCCGCGGGGAGCCGTTCCCGTGCTGCGCCAATGTCGACCGGCCGCCAGAAGCCCTTCTGGTTGCCAACCCTCACGTCTGCGGTCCTCACCAAACTGGCCACACTGTAGGGACTTGCCGTGTTTGCGTTTGTTCCTCGGGAGTCAAACGATGCCACTGGAGACCGCACGGGACTTGGTGATCCCCGCACCCGCTCGTTTTCAATTCTCGTCAATTCCGCCTTTTCTTTCCGACAGCCAGCGGTGTCATTAGGCACTTTTAACATGGGCAGGTTTGCGAGGGCCAAGAGGCGCTGTGCCATTTGGGCGTTCACCATGCTGACGTCACTAACTCTAGAAAAATCACGTGCAACAGAGCTGCCCGCAACGCCCTTGCTGGTTGAGACGTTGAACAAGCTGCCCAACTCATGCACTGGAACCTTCACGTCACTTCCAAAAGGCGGCTTGGGGGATGACTGCGGCCGTGAATGCGGGACAGGGGAATGAGAGACATTTCGCACGGCGTTCTTACTGGCCGGCGGCTCGGTTTTCAAAGCCACAGAACTTTCCCCCGAAACGCTCGTCGCATTTGATGCCGGACTCGCTCGAGGGGATGGTCTCTGAGAGGCTTTCGCATCCCCACTGGGCTCTTTGCGGAGGCAAGGCAGCCCGCGTGATGTCTGCCGGCTCTCCATCATGCTTTCCTGAACAAGCACGATGTTTCGCACACTCTCTGACATTTCCCTTCCCACACACGGCGGTGTTCGGCTAACCTGCTGTCGCTGCTCCACCAGATTGTGCGCAGAACTCGCAGCTTCACGCTGGTTGCCCTTTGCCTCCGGTGTGGGCGACTTCCTTGGAGGTTCTGCTACTGGGAATTCCAGCCTGAACACGCCCGTCTCGTTGATCCGCGGCAGGATCTCCGGCCCTACGGTGACAGTCGGCGAAATGCTGCTCGAGATCTGTGTTTGCGGAAACTTTAACGCTTGTTCCAAAGGCCTCGCATCAACAGTGGTGACATTAAGAAGCGCTTTTACTCCGCTCGTTGCACGTAAGGATGAAGTGTGAATCGAGCTTTGCGCTTGTTCTGAGGCCTGCACCTCGGCAACTGAGGCAACCACGACGGGGGCTTTTGCATTACAGGCCGGGGTCGACGACGGTGCCTGTACGAAGTTTTGCGCCTCAGCAACTGCCGTAGTATTCATGGATGTGACGGTTGCTTTGCTGCCTGTGCTAGGTGGCGTTTCAGTGGAAGAGTTCTTGTCCGCCGAAGTGGTGCCTGCCCTGCCCAGTACAGGTGCTGTCTTGTTCTTGCACAAGTTAGGAGGGCTTCGCAAGCTCCGCCCGCCTTTCTGAACACTTCCCTCCACACGGGAATCCTTTTGCTTTGCAATATCTTCCACCGCCTGTATTCCTCGACGCGGTATCTTGTTGTTTCTCAGGCACTTTAGTTGAATTGTGAAATGCTGCTTTCTCTGCCACCCGGTGCGTTGTTCTCGACTGCAATGCCATCCCATCCTTTGGAGGAGGCCCTTCCCCCCTTGTGACCACTTTACTTTGATTTACTGGTGCTGGGGACGTGTTTTGCGACCCCTCCAATGAGCTCTTTTGGACTCCTTCTGGCAGTTTTGCCGCAGAAGATTCCTCACACTGCATGGGAACCACATCGGTTTCCTTCATTGATAGATTTAGGGCTTCCTTGAAGAATTTACTTTTTTCTGAGTCTTTCTCTGGTGACTCGCTTGCTGCAGCCGCACTGGTACGTCCAGAGGTGTCCTGACCGGAAAGCGCTGACCGGTGGTCCGTCTCGCGGAGCCGCTTGTTCCGAGCATGGGTGACCGTAAGCGGTACACTACTTGCGGCATTAGGAATGTACCGCGGTATGACCAGCTCCGGCGATTTCTTCGGATGCTCTGGCTCCTGTCTGTTCTTTCCTCGCGGACTATGACAGCTGCCATGAGGTTTTGGCACCCCATCTGAACCTTGTTCCTTGTCGATGACAAGACCAGGAGGCACAGACATGACCTCTGCTGCCTCTGAAGAACCCTGACTGCGCGGAGGAGGTGCACCTACAGACTTCTCCTGTTGAGCATCAGCCGGCGTTCCCGGCTTCGCGATCTTAACAGGATTCGTCCGCTTGCGACCCCTCCGCTGCGTTGCTTTCACCGGAAGAGGAGGTTCCTTCGTGACCACAGAAGAGGCCGGTTTCTGAGGAGGATTTTCTCCGACCTTCCTGGCTTTCCCCTCGGGCGGGCTCATCTGGCCCTGCTGCTGCTTCGCCGCCTCCTCTTCGTGGGTGCGCACCCACTTGCTCTGCTCGTTGACCCAGTCTTCGACAGACTTGCGCTTGCTCTTGCGCAAGTCCTTCTTGGTCCCGTGGTGAATGTGCCGGGGGCTCCCAATCTCACCGAGCTCCCTGTTTGTGCTCGACGCAGTGTCCTGATTCTGGCCCACCTTGTGGTGCCCCGTCTTCTCCTTCTGGTCGGCCACTGGGGGGGTGGGGTCTGTGACGACGTCCTCGCAGAAACCGGAGTCGTGCAGCGTCTCGGAGACGACGGCCGGCCGCAGCTGCTTCTCCACCTTCAGGTTGCACTTCTCGTCGCGAGTCACTCGCAGCGTGATCTTCTCTTGCCCCTGGGTCGGAGGGGCCCTGGACGCCGACGTGCTGCCTGAGGGGCTCAGAAGAGGCTCCTGCGTCGCTGCCTGTCCCTTCTCCGCGCTCAGCTCCTCCAGCCGCGTCGCAATCGTCTTCACCCTCCGCCTGCTCGAGCGGCGACCCGTCGAGTCCTCGGCGTCCGACTTCTCTTCGGAGAGGTCCCCTTGGCTTTTGGAACGGCACCTATACGCGGGTTCTTTCGGCAGGTCGGTCGATGACGCCGCTTCGGCCTGCTGCTGGGCCGGTGGAGGAGGGGGAGGAATGGGCTTTATTTTGAGGCTCGTGATCACGGGTATCGGCGGCGGCGGTGGCTTGGGCTCACTCTGAGCCAGCATGTGCGCTCGCTCGATCTCCTCGTTGAGGCTGTTCACCGTCGCGAGCTTGGGACGACCCCGCTTGCGCGGAGACAGGTGGAAGAGCGATGGGTGCGACTTGCTCATGGTAAGGTAGGTCTGAACGACTGGCAGCGGTGGGGTCGCGACCCTTGCCGGAGGGGTCTTCGAGATGGGCGGGTCGGTCTTCCCCAGGTCGCCTTGGCTGCCGCTCCTCTGGAGTCGCTTGTCCTGTAGAGTCTTCGCTATGACTCCTGCCGGATATTCGGTTCGCCCTTAGCGTCACGGAGAGACCGCCGGTATCCTTATGGTCTTTCTCCGTCTGGCTGGCGTCCTTCACCTGGGCAGCCGCTGCCGCTTTCAAGGCATTCAGTTTCGCTTCCGCCTTGTGTGCGGCGCGGCTTATGCAGGTCTGCACGTTCTTCGTCTCGGGCGCTTCGTCCTCGACAGCCTTCCGAATATCCAGAACAAAGTCCAACGGCTTTGTCGGGGCCTTATCATCTTCCGGCAAGGCGACACATAAACTATCATCAGAGCTGTCCTTCTTTGTAGCTGCTTGTTCCGGGACTGGACTCCTTTCCTCCGTCGCACAGTTGGCCAAAGCTTGCGAGATCCCTTTGTCAAGGCCGTTGAGTGGGCGTGTGACCTTTGTAGAAGGCGGCTGTCTCAGGACAAAACCTGCTGTCCGCGCACTTGAACCACCTTCGACTCTGACACTGGCTTTCACTGATACAGTAGCCGCGGAGTCTTCTACACTAGTGGCCTCGTCATCCATCAGCGACGGAGCGTTCGGGTCTTCACATAGCGTCGTTTCCCCGCCGCTCCCACTCGCACACCCCCAACGTCTCTCGGTAAGCCCGGAGGTAGCACTTTCACCGGTATACACAATGCAGGCTTGTCCGAGGCGCGCTGATCTTTGGGATGGTTTGGAGCCGCCGTCGTTACCGGCTTGCTCGCCAGGGAAATGGCGACATCTCTTGCTTCTGGGGCGTCATCTGTCCTCGCTTCACCGACTTCTTCAGCTTTCGGGAGAGGCCTCTTTGAGGTCGTTGGCAATGAACAGGGTTTGTTCGGGGCCCCGCTAATGTCAGGTACTTGTTCGGCAAACTTGCTTTCTGTGGTTGTTGCGCCCGAAACCACTGTGGATGCGGGTGCAGCGTCAGTTTTGCTTTGTACTTTTGCCTCTACGATGCTCGCACTATCTACGCTGGCTTTGTCTTCGGGCAACTTTCCCGCCGCTTCCAGCTTGGGTGGTTTCGTCGTGCCAAGCTCACTTGTCTCCTCCTCCTCCTCCTCCTTCACCTTCTCCTCCTCCTTGCACCCCCTGCTTTCCTGCATGACGCTCGCACTGCAAAAACGGGGAAAGAAAGACGATTTTTCAGCACAAAATCAGCACACGCATTGACGAAAACCGGTGGCACAGAACTCAAACATCCACGTGTAAACCAACTCTCACAATCGTCGTCAGAATGCCTTCATCCCAAAAACCAGTTACCTGCCAGTTCATTTGAAACGTTAGAAGCTAATGCAGCTCAAAGATGAAGTAACCCAGCAAGGTCAGCCACCAATCAATCCAGTCTGAACTTACACATGTGCACTGGACATGTGCCACTGTCAAGACCACGTCTCGAGTTCCTTTTTGAACAAGACGAACATCCTGGTGTGTTCTATAGCTGTGCGGTCACCACCAAAATCGGGGCATTTAGGGGTACTCTAAACAAATAAATAAATAGGCAGTTTGAAACATGAGGGGGCACACACACCACGACGTTTGTTTTTTCGGTGCCCCACATTATGGAACGTTTCGTATCTATGGAATGGGTTGCACTTTAGAGGCACTTCAACGACCCACATTGTGGAACGTCTCTTTTTGGAATTGGTTGCACTTCAAAGGCACACTCTTAAATTCTCGGCACAAACAAACAAGCAAGGATGAGAGGGAGAGCAAGTCACACCGACACCGTGCGTCTTGCTCTCCTTCTTGTCCTTGTTTGTTTCTTGTATGTACTGTCAATTCAAGAATACAAAACACCAACTCGCCCAAACATCAACGCTGACTTCAAAGGCGCATGCAGCCTCGAGTTTTTCTTTGCCAATGTGAAAAATAAACGAAACTTTGGCCGTATAAGCCTCACTCTACTTCATAACTGAATACATACAACGCCTCCACAAGCTAAAGTGTGCACACTGCACCTCACTTTTACACCCCACCCCTGCTTCAAACCCTCACATACTGAGAGAGACCGCTCACCTCTGGCTCAACGTAGCCGCGCTCTTTGCACTGATGCTGGACTCGACGCCGGATGCGGCGGGTCCTATGCCCTGTTGCGCCGGACTCTGCTCCAAATCAGAGGCCGAAGTCCTCCCCACCATCACCACGGAGGCGACTGCGGCCGCAGGCTTTGGAGTGTTCTCTGTCACCCGGTAGAACAGCTGCAGCGGCATATCCTGCTCCGACACAATCGAAGAGGAGGGGGAGGGGGAAAGAGTTTATTGAGAGAGGGAAAGTGGGGAGGGAGGACAGCTACGCAAGTTCAACTACGGCGGTCTCGCAAGGAAAGCGCCATAAATTAACTCTTTCGTTACGGCGGAAAAACGGCCGATTTTAAGTGCTTCCACAAAACGTTTTTTTTCTCTTGAGCTACTGGACACACGTAGCCTTGCTATGCATGAAATTGTAGCTTATAGATTGCTCATCCAACACAAAAGCAGCAGTTTGTTAAAGGTACAATACTTACAGTTTATCCGTCCAGTAATCAGAAAAAAGCCCCCAAGAAAAGTATACGAAAAACACAAATTGGCACTTTTAACGAGACTAAAAATTATTTCAGGTATTTTAAGATGTACAAATTGTTCCTACGTTCTTTGGCTATGATTCAATATATAAAGCAACAGTGTACACCAAGTTTTGGATTTTGGAGGGGCAAGTCAAAAATGACCCGGATATTTCCGCGTCATTGGCGAGGGCATAAGGTGCAATGTCTCTGTAGAAATGTGCATCAAGTACCGTACTTACCGATTCTAACGCGCACTTTTCCGGAAAAATAGGTAAAAAAATCGCATGCCCGTTAGTTTATTCAGATAACGAAACCGAATACCAATGGGTACCTGTTTTTTAATTAGCACGCAAAGAGCGCGATTACTTGAGGAGGACGGGAGCATAGGCGCCTGAAGAAATGAAGAAATGCAGGCGCAAAGTTATTGCTGTACAACAAGGCGTTTCCACTGCGCTGATTACTGCAGATAGCTGCTAGGAGGTTGGAAGCCCCCCTCTCGCTTGGGGCAGGCGTGGGAACAGCGCCGTTATCTTATCCTCTGACTAGGCACGGCAGCAACTGGACCTTGGCAGGCAAGCCGCGAACTCTAGCATTTAAAGCTTGACCGCACGCTCGCTACTAAGATAGGATGACCTTGATCAAGATTAAACACAAAAACATTATTTTTTTTTGACTTTGAAGAAGGTGAAGGAAAACTGCAATGGTCAACTCTTTTGTGTCCTCGCACAACCTTTATCAGTTCTGTGGTAAAAACAATGAAAAAAAATCGAGCGCTCGACAAGCGCGCCTGAAGCAGCAGAGCACATTCGCGCCAATTTCAACTGGATATGTTGAAGGTCGGCTATAGCGTGATAAGGTCCGTGCATTTGGCAAAATATCCCGGGCCTGTGCGTTCTCGAGACCCTACTAACACAAAATCAAAACCGCAGTCGTCAGATAGCCAGCCACATCGTTTTGTTTATAAACACACACGGAGTCACAACGAAATGGCGTCCACCTATGAGTCAGCGCTTGTTTTGGGTGGCAGTGTGGGCAGCACCGGCGCATGCTTTTTCGGGAAGATCCCACATCATTGCTTAAGCGTCCTGAATGTATAAAAATCGTTACAGCAGGAGCTGCCGAAGTGCTTGCTACAGCAGCCGACTGTGCGGAGCGCGGCGCGAACCCGACGCCATTTTTCCTCCTCCTCCCCTATACGTCGGTTCAAATTTCTCTTGTTCAAACCGCCAGCCACACGAGACACATAAACAAACGAAAATTTAGTTGAAGCGAAAGCAAGCCAGACAAATGGGTTCGTCTGTGGAGCGCGGAGTTTCAGATTTTGCGGGAGATTTAAATCATCGGACGCCGGCTTCCGATTATGGCTATGGCTGACGTCGTGAAAGAGTTAAAACAAAGCCTCTATCATGTTTGTTGTCAGGGTCATTCATTCCTCTAAGGTGGTCGCACCTTGCGGAAGATGTCTGCCGGATTTTCCTGCCACCATCAAAATCCCACGGACTTCGTTGTAGAGGTAGTTTAGACTGTAGTAGTGAATCGTGGTGTGATGAGAATCAAGTCAGCACAATCCGCCGAGGGTGAAGGAATACATGGGCAGCCACATTGGCACAAATGCACAAAAACGTGTCATAGCACGGAAATGTGGTGGTTATTTTTAGGGCAGCAGCACTGTTATCCCGCCTTGGCTGATTTCGCACGACCTCGGTCACTTACTGGCCCGATTTTTGTTATGCATCCCGTATTTCCCAGTTTACAACTCATGTGCTCGAAGGTTGATGCCTTTTATGAAGGGGGGGACACTGGTCCTGAGAATCGAAAATTTGCGAAAAAAATCCATTTTCTATATTAATTTTATTTGCAGTCTGCAGCTTTCAAAGAATGTACCTGCAAAATATTATAGCTGTACCATAAGTATTTAAAAAGCTGTTGCCCTTCGAAGTTGCCTAAATGACCATTTCCACATACCATATTTACTCGAATCTAACACGCACCTTTTTTCAGAAAAATAGGTCCCAAAATCACATGCACGTTACAATCAAGGAGGAATCAAAACTGCGATGCCGTATGGGTGTATTGCCATCAACGTTTCAAGATGGCCACTTGACTACTGAACACGTAGCCAGCACTTCGTAGTCGGTGCATCTTTGCCTTTGTTGTCTGCGTAGTCTTTTTTTGCATTCCTCTGTTCTTTCAGCAATGGAATTTCCCACTGCGAAGACACGACGGGTTCACCACAATGCTGCATTCAAGAAGAAAGTAATCTTATGCACGGAAAGTGATGGAAATCGGGACGCATCACGTGCGTTCAGTGTTCGAGACTTGCATGCGGGACTGGCTCAAGCAGAAAGAGAAAATTTTCGCAAGCAAGGTGTGACGGAAAGGGTTCAGAGACGATATCCCCAAATAGAGGACCCGCTGGCGGAGTAAGTGCAGCAGCAGCGAGCGGCTCAAAGACCCGTAATGACAGAGCTGCTGAAAATTCGAGCGATGCAGTTGGCGTTGCAGCAAGGACTAACGTAGAGGGAGTTCAAGGCAAGCAGGTGCTGGATAACAAATTTCACGACGAAAAAAGGCTTCTCACTTCGCCGGCGGACAGGCATATGCCAGAAAATGCCGGCGGAGTTTGAGGAAAAACTGGACGCATTTCAGCGGTACGTCTTGAATTTGCGCTGCAAGAACTGCGAGCTCGGGCAAATCAGCAACGCGGATCAGACGCCGCTTTACTTCGACATGCTCGCCACCACAATGATAGAGGAGAAGGGTGCCAAGCAAGTTCGTGTGCTGTCATCTGGCCACGAAAAAACAAGAGTGACAGCACTGCTTTGCTCCACTGCCGACGGCCACAAACTTCCCCCCACCGTATATTTAAACGCAAGATGCTCCCAAAAAAATTGTGTTCCCCAGTGGCGTGTTTGTGCGCGCAAACGAGAAGGGGTGGATGACGATGGACTTGGTGGCTAATTGGATCGACCACATGTGGCGGAAGTGACCCGGCGCAAGATTGGGCCTGCGTGTGATGATTGTTCTGGATGCGTTTAGGTGTCAACTTGACGAGCGCGGCAAGGACAAGCTCGCCGCTTGCAACACTGACGTTGTGATTCCTGGTGGCATGACCTCGCAACTGCAGCCACTGGACGTTTCGCTAAACAAGCCGGTCAAAGACCAGATCCGGGCACTTTACACAGAGTGGCTGTTGGTGACGTCCATGAACTGGCGCCTAGCAACCGAATCAAGCATGCTTCTCTGCATGACTTCGCCGGACGGGCAAAGGATGCATGGCGCACGATTCCACCTACCATGGTGGGCAAGATGTTTAGGAAGTGCGGAATTTCCAATGCTATGGACGGCACCAAAGACGACATGCTTTGGGCCATCGAGAGCGAGAAGGAGCGAGAAGAACCAAAATTAGAAACCTACCGGGATGCAGATTTTAGTTTTATCTATCAAGATCTCGCTCTCAAGGAAGCAATCACTAGAAACTAAGTTCCGTCTGAAGTTCCTTTTCCTTTCGCAATCATCAGATGCCAGGTTGCCATGCGTGGCACAGCCTATTTCACGCTTCCACCAACCCCCAAGAGCGACATTCCCAGCCCCCACTCACCCGCTTCCACGTGTAGATGTAGGCCACATCCATGAGGGTGTACTTGCTCCAGAGCACGTCGTCCATGTACAATATGTCCACCTACAAGGACAAGACAGGGTTCGTACGGGATTCAAAACCAAAAATTCGAGGGTTTTCAAGGACTTTCAAGGACCAGAAAACACAATTTTCAAGGTCCCAATCTTAAGTTTTATCTGAGAGAATTTATAACTTTTTCAACACAATGCAAAATTTTGTTATTGCCCAATACCTAAGAACATTAATGCACATTTAGATAGGCGCTATGGGTTCATAAATGCTCCCCCAGCTTTATTTTTTATTTTATAGTTTGTATATAGAGGTTTTTCTTTTTTCTTGGTGTTTTGCTGAGGCTGTTTGATTTCAAAACTTCGTCAATGTTGCCTGTGTCTCCTGCTTCGTCAGCAAGAGTATCAGCTGAAATTGAATCAGCAAGTGTTGCTGCAAGGCAGGATGAACTATGTACACGTCCACCATTTGCACGTAAAAGCAAACGCAGATGGAGCGTATGAGGCACAGCAAACATGCAATGAAAGGCCGTCCACAGACTAGATGGAACATGCAAGATAGAGAACAGAAGCCAGCTTTCACGGGATTGTATCAAGACACGAATTCTATTGAGGAGTGCTGCTCCCAATGTCTCCTCGTAATAATGAGAATCCACAACTCGTAATTTCACGCAATACACTGAAACTTGATTGTTACAATGTTACTTTACATTTTTAATAACTAAAATTCACGACAACCACTTTAAATTCTTGTGAAAATATAGGGCCATTGGTTCTCTCCAGAAAAATCAAGGGTTTTCAAGGACCCTTTAAAAATTCCAGGACTTTCCAGGCCTTGAAATTTACACTTCTAAATTCAAGGGTTTTCAAGGTTTTTAAGGACCTCTGCGAACCCTGTAGGAGGTGGGTGATGTCATAGAGGAACCGCCAAAACGTGGCTGGGGTGTCGCCACTGTTTCTGATGTCTTTTCTTTTTTAATGTCTCAATTACTGGGTTGAAGTTTGCGATAAAATTGGTGCACTTGTTATTAGGACAAAACAGTCTTTTTAATGAATGAAGCTTTTATTTCGTTCCCATGGCCCCTTTTAAAAGTAACTCCTGGCTTACACCCCTGGTTTCCAAGGTGACGTAAATGCACATCACGCTGACATTATTGACAGAAAGCTAACTAGCAGGCAATGCATAATAACATTAATCACATTTCCCAATTCAATTAAAATTGCTACAATTATCCAGAAGGCCAGCTTTTGATCGCTAAAAAACTTTTCATGTCTTGAGAACTCTGCAGTCAACACGCCTTAAAGAAATTGCAAACAATACCTTACAAGGGGTGCGTACAAGGGCACTAAGTTTTTAAGTTTCACAACTGGTATACATTACAGGGTATATAAAGTAACTGCATGCCCATCAGAAACCGTCAACTAAAGTAACTGCATGCCCATCAGAAACCGTCAACATTTAATTTCAGTAGCAAACGAAACAAATGGACCTTAAGAAAATTCTCCCAGAAAGCCAATTTCGTCCCGACAGTGACAGCCAAGGGGAAAGCATTCCCAGCACATGCAACTTTGGTAACCCATATGGATAGGCCCCCTAAAGCAGCTGCAGTTGGCCCCCCCCTTTTAGAGGGCAGCACTTCGGCGTCCGCTGCTTTGGTTTGGCATCCTCGCCGGTCTGGTAACTGAGCGAACGAAGGAAACAATGAATACAGAAAGAAAACGGAAAAGGAACGTGTGGTAGAAGTGTGAGAAGGAGGGCGGTATGCCCAGCCCACACGAGGCATGCTGGGTGGTGGCGCCGCGCCGCGCCGCGAGATAACGCCATAGCAGTGCGTGTCGTCGTCCACCCGACGATAACACGTTCACTTCCTGAGACGCAGAGTGCACTGCCAACGCAAAGACTTACTTACCACCGCTGACATTTGCCTGCGGAGGTTTAAACACAATTTAAAACATGCTCCGGCAGGCGGGCGACGCGCGTGTGATAACAGCAGAGTGCGACGCACCGCCGCTGCAGTCTCGCTGATCACGCGATCACTTCCTGAGACGCAGCAGCTATGCGCCTTGACCGAGAAGACTGCAGTTCGCGCTGCCGCACAAATTTCCCATCACGGAGTACAGTAATCATCAGACATTTTCTTCTTCCTATTCGCTCCGCCATTAACAGTAAGGGGTAGCTCCACATGTACTTTCCGTCCACCTCGACCCTTTGCTGTGGCCTAATCCAGCTATGCTGAAGTGAAGGCTGCTGCTCCTTTTCCGCGTCAAAATTGCGGGCTAGAGACAGCTTCGCAGAGTCGATCATTTCATGCGTAATGCGCAAGAAATGAATAAAGCGGGAAAGCATGATGCGTTTTCCGTACAGTGAAAGGCTCTGCCCACACGCTGGCTGCGTACACACCACCACCTGCCCGCAAAACGCAGCAAACCTACGGGGGTATCCGCAGCTACAGCTTGTCACTGCTAGCCGAAATGGCAATCATGGCGAAACCAAAGTTGCACACACATGAAATGGGGGCAGTAGCGCAGAGAAAGCTTCGGCTAAGGATAGTCGTCCCCGCTACCAGTGAAAGGAGCGGTCCAAGCCACTCGGGACAGCAGACGGCATCTCCTACACAAGTGAGACTCGTCTGCTGCAAATTTTGCACAAAACACTTCGACGAGCCCAAATAGCCGCAGCACAGGAAGGAATTGACAAGCGAAAAGTCGTACCTTGTACCGGCTGCTGATGCTGTACTTCATTCGTAGAAATTTCTGGAGCAGTCCAATCGTCACAGCAGCAGGACAGTTGAGGTACCGCTGGGCGGGCGAGACGAGACAATTGGGGACACACAGTTACCAGAGCTGGTCACAACAACAACAAGGAGGCCAGTTTGGGCACAGTTCTGTTATAGTATCATCATATTTGACACTCCCTACTTCCATCGTGGCACTATGGGACCACTGGAAACGAAGAGAGCAAGCTTCTGTCAAAAATACATTAACTACGCATGAAGGAAATCTCCTCCAGGTATAGTTACGTTGAGCTCCCAATTTTTTTTAAACATAGTTTCATAGCATAGTGAAGCTCTTACCATGGTCTGCTGTTTGATTCTCATATGGTTACTCGAACAATTTTTTTTCACGTATGTTTGCATCCCGGTTGTTGTATTAAAGCGTATGTAGTTGAATCAGCGAACTATTTTAGCGCCTACGGCGTGAGTTTTGTGGGCAATCCATTGGCCGTGTGCAAACACATAGAACACTGAGGCATAAGAGCAAAATCGTCATGACCAAGAGAGCAGATGGGAAGGACAATGGGTAGCGAACACCTCCCCCCCAAAAAACGCGTACAATTTTTGACGGGCCACGCTTGGCTACGGGCAAAATATGCCTACAAGGTTCGTCCATTTACCAGGATTAACTTGTATGCAAGCACAACAACCTGCCGACGACCTGTGTAATTCTCTCCTAACAGATGCTCAGGTTTGTTTAGGTTGGTCCACATCTCCCTGCAAGTACAGAAGCAGTTTTCCCCCCTTTTTTAAGAAACTTAACTATTCACCTTACAAAGCACTGAGAACCACGTAATCAACTTCCTGGATATTTTCCTCAACCTTGTACATTCTCCAAGAGTACCCCCTTTCCCTGGTTTCTCCAACTTGACCAACCACACCGCTACCCTTTCCCACATGTTGCTTGCAAGTGGCGAGTGCAAAAAGGGCTCACCAGCCTTGCCTTCACACAGTCGCGTTCCATACTGCCAACAAGAATTCCCATCTCTCAATGCAGAAATTCCTATATTTAGCCCTTCCCCCGCTGGTTTTCTCAACCCAACTTCAGCCAGTTTTCACTTGAACCTGCATATTTTGTGTGAGCTCAGTGATGTCTTAGATAGATTCCTGTTCTGCTTAGGGCGTTAGGCAGCGCCACCTAAAGCTCCCTCACCTTGAACACCTGGGCAGTGCTGGTCCCGGCTGTGGCTGCCTCCGACTCCGTCTTCACAGCGACACTGGGAGAGGAGAAAGGGAGGCACAGAGTGATTACCACAGCCACGGCTCCGACTGCCGCCATCAGAACTTCGCAAGAACTGCGAGCAAGACAGAACAAACACTTCGTGTGCCTTGGCTGCAGGTCCAAATTCAAATATACCGACAACGAAGAAAGAAAAAGAAAATAGGCCGTGTGGCCACACGGCCTATTTTGAAGTGCGAATAACTTCGGAGCTAGATTGGTGGGAACACATTTACATCAACTGCAAAATATCAGCGGCGAATACAGCCTAGACATATTTAAAATCAATTTTAAGTGTGCGAAACGCAACCGAGCAGCCAGCAGAGGACCACGCGCAATCGACATCCCGAGGATATTGTGTAAATAAACAACGTCCAAACACGTCACGGTTTGTGTTTGCCGCTTCCGCACTGCCGGCGTTTTCGTCGGCTCGCCCGGCTCGCCGCTCCAATCGGATGGCCGGAGGGCGGAGCTTCTGCTCTCGAGAACGAACGACCCGATCGTTGGCGGCGGAGGCGCCCGTGATTTCGTCAGCTCATCGGGCAGCTGGCCGCGACCAAAGTTCTACACGCGATTCCAAGCACTCTGTTTCTATTACTGTTTATTACCATTGGATGCGAAAACGCGCCGGAGGCACGAAAAGCCCACTGAGCTAGCTGCAACGGTCGCTGTGCAGGCGGCGGCCACGGCCGCGAAGTGCCCAGGCCGGCGCAGGTACTCGAGTGATAGCTTGTTACCGCGCCGAATTGTCCCCAAGTCCCGACCATGGTGGCTTACATGAGAAAGGAGTTAATGATGCCATGGCGGGTTGCATTAAAAATTGTCATCTGAACCGCTTACGAGCGGCACTCGAATATCCGCCGCAGTGCTAAGCCGAACACATCTGTAGGCGGACCTGTAGGCAGACCGGCCGGCTGCTCCCAGCGGCGCGTCTTGCCACCCACCGTCTCGAGCGTCGCGCGTCGTTCTTAGCCGCGGCAGCATTTGCACTCGCAGCGCCTGCGTCACGTCCACGGTCGCTTTTTAATTAAGCGCCTCACGAGATCAGTACGTGGGGGCATTCGCAGAAACTGCCGTCGATGCGGATTCGACAGTGCTACGGCGGTCTGCTCTGTGATATCCCTCCGACGGTCACGGTGGTCAGCTTTGTTAACACAAAATCCACAAAATCCATCGTTTCGCGGCACTCGCTGAAACCGAAACTGCGACTGGCCGCATTGAAAATGCCTCTAATTAAACAACCGTCGCACGCTGAAGCAAATGAGGTTTCTACAGGTTATAAGTAGGTCACTAGCTACTTATCGCAACAAAAAAAACAAGATGCAAATTTTTGTGTCAGTGCCCCTTTAAGGTGCGCAGGATTGATCTGGACGTCCGGGGGGCACATCCATCAACATTCTGCACTGTCATGACCATCATCACCATAAGTCCCACTGCACGACGAAGGCCCCTCCCGTAGATTTTGAACCATTCCTGCAGGATGTCAAAAAAATTTTTTTGCTCCAGTTTCTCTGTTTCATTCATAACAAAATGTTCCGTTCTGGTTCTCCTAAACAAAAAAATGGTTCAAAACAACTCATTTATTCGTGTTAGTGAGCAAGAAACTTGCGGTTCATAAAATTTTGTTAAAACACATTGAGAACTATAAAATTAAGGTAAGAGTACGATCGTGGCTGCAAAGCGAGACTTTGGATTCGAGGCATGGCGAAGAAAAACACCACGATCACCAGTGAGCCAACTCACATGGGCTTGTACTCCAGGGACAAGCTGACGGCCTCGTCAGGACTGAAGATGATGCGGCCCGAGCTGGAGCTGTCCAGTTCGCCCTTCTGCTCCGGCGTCAGAGATCCCTGGTCCCCTGTAATGATGGCGACGAAGGCCCACAGGCACGCACCGAAAGCGTCTCACAAGGAACAGGAAGCACAAATGCAAAAAATACAAAAAACTGGGTCGGTGCCTCTTTTGCGAGGAGATATACATGGGCATATTATGCAGACACAAGTGACGACCCCCCCCTCACACCACTTTGCGCTAATTGGTGCATCTGCATCATTTCGAGAGCGAGAAAAAGAAACAAAAAAAAACTTTTGTTAAAGTCACTTGCGCTCTTTCATTTGTTATTTTGAACTGCTCAGAGACTAGTCCACAACAGCCACTAGTCCACACACCCTGACTTCTTCTTCAATCTACACCAGTTGTGGAACTCCGCTTCAAAACTGAGCTGAAAAGCTGAGGGACAAGCATACTGGCACAGAATCTAGTGGATAAAAACTAGACTTTGCTAAACATTTATTCAATACCACAAATTCATAAAATAAGGCTTACTTTTTCAAAATAAAGGTAAGCAATTATTACTTATGTTTTTACGGTTTTTCTTTTTGTGTCTTACGGCAGCAGCCGCAAGCACTTGAGTACTAACTACTACGAGTTTCTGTCGACAGATGTCAGGCTAGTCAGCTTCCCCACGCTTGCTCCCAGCATAGGGGGGCCCAACCGGAAGCCAGCTTTCAATAGATTGGGCCTGTGGGGAGTTTCACAACTGGTGCGTGCCGAGTAAATCTGCTTTTCACCCGACACAAGTGCGCGGGTTTCATGGTTACGCTGCCGACAATGGTCATATCTGGCATGGGACAACACCGCAGAAACTCCTCAGTAAGGGACAGAAAACATGCCATCCCACTGTCACCCAACGTTTTACTTGGCTCATTGCTCAATGTAATTACAAATATCCCAGCAATTTCCAAAGAAAAACGAGCAAATAAAAATCAACCAACACACACAAAAAAAAATGCCTTGATCTACTCCCGCTTGATCTAAAATGTTTGAAAACAAAGAACGTACTGGGCCCCTCAAATATCCACACAGGCAAACGTTTCCCACTGAGAGTATGACTAAATACCACATTTTGTGGACCAGAAGAGGGATTAGAACTCGAAAGTACGCCAGGAGACTTACCCTGCTGCCCTTGGAACTGTAGAAGTCACGCCGCCGCTTCATTTCCTCTGCAAACAAGGAAAAGTTTAAAAAGAAATTAAGAGATGATCCATTGCAGATGTGTTATAGGTACGTAAGGACAGTTTGGGGCTCCCGTTGAGACACTTTTTCATTCATGATGCTTCAGAGATGCCTTCTTTAATTTAAGACAGGCCCCTTTTCCCAACGTGCCAGCACTGGCCACGCCATGCAACATCACTTTTTTTGCACACAAGCATGCTTCCACTCCCGCTAACTCCGCAGGCCCTCCACTCCAGATTGCTTTGTCAGATTCAATAACCCTGACAAAGAAATTAACGTGTTTGAGCCTCCTCTACGCTTACACAGCCAAAAAAAAAGGGGGGGGGGGGGTGAGGCGCAGAGTCAGTCCTCTGTGTATGACAAAATAGACTGAAGATTGTAGATCAACTGGGAGTAATCTGCCCTGCTAATCTGTTACTTTTCTCCACAACAAAGCAAAGGTTTTAGGAAAGACGTATCAGATGGTTCATCATGTTCATGCTATCAGATGGTTAGCCTAGTCATTAAATTTGGTGAACAAGCTCAAACCATGAGGCACTTTCCTTCATGACGTACATTTAAAAGGACACTGAGAAAGAATTTGCCAAACTTGCTTTTGTTTCCATTGCATGGACTGGTTCAAATGAACACACCTTTCAGTGTTATCTAGTCGATAAAGCAGCATTTTTAATTTATAAAGCCTGAAATAAGAAATAATTACTAAGCGACATTGCAGCGGCGGCAACAACTAGCAGCAGTGACATCCATACAAGGTGGTACGTGATTGGATGAGCGTCCAAGATTAGAATTCAAACCAATTTCAGTTTCGGTTCTGTGAAACGACATGCTTGGCATTTAACTTTATCACTGGCTGGGCATTCTCAGATATCTCAGTAATCGGCATTACCGCGCATTCTGCCATGTTGTCGGCTGTAAAATGCGTCAGATAAGCCTACCAGCACAGCTTGGAATGGTAACAATCACTAGCCAAGCCGTACGCAGTGGATGAACGCCCTCCAAGTCACCGGAGACGCTCAAATGCGATTGCACTTTTCTCCCATATTTGGAGCTTGCACTGGCCAGTGCCGTAAGAGGCATGTTTCGCACCAGGCCAAGGGTCGGCTGATTCGGGACTGTGCCTACAAGCAGTCGGTGCTTATGGCAACACCAAACCAACGAGAACTCACCAGCGCATCAGTGTGCACGCTTTCTGCAAATTTGCTCGTGGAGCAGCAAACCGGCGAATTAAGTATAGAAAACATTGCCCAAAAACAAATCAATTTAAAAAATTAAAGCCGTTCCACTATATGTAAAAGCTGTCGGAAGTGCAGAGCAGTCATTCGCCATAATGGGCTGTAGCGCCGTTATCCGCTAACTGCTACCACCCAATAAAAGTTAAATTTCCCGCCTTCACAGTGGGAGTTCTCTTTTTGTGCTTGCTTTTCCTCCGCACACGTGCCGGTGTGTGCACCTGCAACTTATCTCGCTTACTATCACAGAAACAACCCAACAAGCATTCCTAACTAAATGAACGTGGGTGCTGCCGGTTAATTACGTATATTTTGCCTCAACTGTACCTGCAGTTTTCTTTGCGCTAAACAATGGCAAGATGTAAGCCAAGCACCAGCTGGTTTCCCGAGTTTCGAACGCTCATGACTATATAAAGCGCATGGCTTTCGAAACCTCTGGTTTACGTCGCGACGACAGCGGCTACGACGGAACGCCCTGTGGTTCTACTTGGGTCCAACGAGCGAGCTATGACGACAAGGCAAACGCCTGAAGTTCTCTGCACTTAAAAAAAAAAAAAAGAAAAGACACGCTATCAGGGAATTGAACTTACGAATTACAAAACAATGAACGTAATGCTCCAGACCACTCAACCATGTACCAGCGCTGTCAGGGGCACAAATATAGATTTCTATTTAGTTTTAACATTCCAAGCAGCTTAGATGACTATTTCTTGAATAACGCTTGCGCCGTAGGCGCCCACAAATTCCCACAAATATCTATCTCCAGCAATAGCATTCCTTAGGCACACATTCGATAAAAATGCATGGCTGTGCTGCTGACCCGCTGTGCTAGTTTGCCCAGCACAAAACTGCTTCCCGCAACTTGGTTTAACGCTATAAGAGAAAAATTTCGGTTGATTTTATTCTTCAGTACCTATATTATCATCACTGACTCTTCTCCTGCCTTCAATCGGCCTCCGATTTTTCTATTAGTGCACCAGTCAGCGAAGCGTCGCATGCGCACCTGAGTGGAGAGACTTGGACTTAGAGCATGATACGATCTACAAACTAAAAAAGTAAAGGTACATTCTTCCTGGGGCAAACGTGCCGTGGCTTCAAACTGAGCAAACGAATTGCGACGACCCGCTGGCTGCCGAATGATTCCGTCGGAGAAGAGCTGTGGGTAGTGCCGTGCTTCTTTTGACGTCAACAACCCCCATGAAGGAGGTAAGAGAGAACACACATTTTCGAATTGATTTTTCGGACTGTTAAAGTGCTAAAAGCGAGAGTGGTCGAAACATGGCCTTGAGGAACTCCGGCTACAATTTGACTCCAGGCTAGTAATTCCGCAATGTTTACAAATCCTTTCAGTGTCCCTTTAAAACCCCCCAAAGCAGACAGAGAACATGCAGCACTCGCGCAAACTCACTCTGGTAGAGTCCTGGGACAGCCTTGTACACGACATTCTGCAAGGTGTCATCCTTCCTGGAAACGGCAAAGCAGAAGAACAGCAACAGAGTGATCAGAGACGTGGAAGATGAAGAAAGACTAAAATTCCTTCTTCTTACTCAAGAACAACAAACTATTTGAAATTTGAAATTCACTTCCAGTTTTTCAAACACAGAAAAACCAAGGGAAGGGGAGGAGAAGGTACACACCGGTACCTGGCTAGGTCCCAAAACCTTACGCAAAGGTTAGCAGCATTCCATCCATTCACACAAACACCTCGAATCAATTACACCTTACGTTACGAGAACATCTTCAAATACTCTTTATATCATTGAACTGTCCTTGAACTGTCACAGAGTGGAATCAGCAAGCCTTGATGCCATCCAACAAATTCCTTGCTGACATGTACTTTTATGTAGTTGATTGACTGTGGGGTGTAATGCACCAAAGCTACACAGGGGCTATGGGCGTGGCGTAGTGGAGGGCTCCGAATTCTTTTTGACCACCTGGGGATCTTTAATGGGTGTCGAAACATCGACTTTCAGGTGGTTTTGCTTTTCGCCTCTATCAGAAAAGCTGCCGCTGTGGCCGGGATCGAACCCACATCCTTGGCTCAGCAGTTGCAATGACGTAGCCACTGAGCCACCACGACATAATCTACATCCTGATGTTGAAGTCCAGGGTTTGACGGAAGCCCGTCTGGTAGGGAGACATGTTGAAGTAAAAATGGAGACACCCAACAAAAGAACTTGAAAACTTTAAAAGTTTTAAGAAACTTAAGAAAACAACAAAGAAGACATTTCGGCCTCACTACGGAAGCCTTGTTCACGGAAGTCTTGTGACAAGGCTTCCATAGCGAAGCTGAAATGCCTTCTTTGTTTTTAAAGTTTTTAAGTTTGTTTTGATCGGTGTCTCCGTTTTTCTTCAACATCCTGATGTTACACCCCTCCTGTCTGGGTCCTTTAAGTTGGCCTGCAGTATGTAATAAATAAATGAGTAACAGTACATTTCCCCAGACATGTCGGCCATTTTGGAAACGAGGAACTGGATTCCTTGTTTGTTGTCCGAGTTCGGACTCAGTTTCGACCATGTTGAAACGGAGCGATTGGACAGACACCGGCTTCATAACGTTTCTGAAAGACCCAGGTTCGATTCTGGCCACGGAAAGCGTTTTTTCTTCCACTTCACCTGCGATCATTCATCATCCTCGTCTGAGAAAGTTGGCTTTCCTGAAGGCCGTATTGGCGGACAACAGGATCAGTGAGGACACTAGACCTTCGCTTTAGAAAGAAGACAGAGATAACTAGATAAAGAGACACAGAGGGAGAGGGAGACAGCAAGATAAACAGACGGCAAGGGAGAGAGAGAGAGCGGAAGGGGAAGGGAGGGAGACTGACATGAGCAGTCCTTCCATGTTCATCTTGGACAGCCGCACATCGCAGACGGGGCAGTTGTGGTGGCCGCTGTCCAGGTGCTTCAGGATGCAGGACCGGCAGACTGCAGAAGAGGCAGGAGAAAACACACGGCAGCCATGAGTTAAGGTGGAACAGCAAGTTGAAACAAGGCTTTCTCACTCCAAAAGTTCCACGCCCGCACAACAATGGGCCCAGTGCACAACTGCCTTTTAATACATAGCCAAAAAACCAGAGAGGTCAAAAGGGGTATTTGATCTTTCGTAATTTCTGCACTCTCATCTGGGCACTTATTGTATGCCAGCTTGGAAAGGTTTGCTTTCTGGGTATCCTGATAAGTTGTGTATGAATGAAATAACTGTCGTTAAAGGGCACTAAAGGCTGAATGAAATTTTGTTTTAACTGAAAGATCATACATTCTGTAGCTTTTTTTTGTTCGACGAGCAACGATCCGTTATTTGTTCGATGAGCGTTTTTTTTTGTTCGACAAGCAACCATGCGTTATTTGCTGAGAAATAAGCAAACAAAACTGGCATTCCTCTCTCCCGTTTCCGTTTCATTTTTTCGAAGGAGCGAAAGTAGGAGCGAGGGAGGCGCTGGTGCTGTCTAGGCGCTCTCACGCTGGACGGTAGCTATTATGTTCCCAAGTCATGGCCGACCCCAAACAGTTTTGTCTTGGGTCGAGGATGCTGGCTTGGACTGTTGTTATTTTTCAATGGTGGAATGAGAAACACTCTCGAATGCTCGAGTGGCCTTCCAGGCCCCATCTAGCCAGCTGCGAGCGAAGCGACAGGCGCCGTTTCGGATATCAAGAGCGGCGTCCCGGCCAGTGCGGTTCAGGCTGGCGCCTTCACCTCACCTCGTTCTGGCGATTGCAGCCGTCTCATATTATCTTCTCCAGAGTGAAATAAACCCTCTTCACGGCAGCCGTGTTAAGTAGTTGCCCGCAGACATAACAAGGGCAGAGCGACACACGCTTTACGGATTATCAACACCTGCTCGCCACGAAGAGCCCAAAGTAGGATCGGTTGGCTAACTACCCAAGGTAAGTACTGCACCTTTTCGTGGACGATAAGGGTACGATCCGGGCGGATTCGTACTCTACCGACAGCAACATTTTAAACAAGCAGTTCCTCCTTTTCCTCCTCCTCCCCTGCTGTGTGCGGAGAGCAGGACATTACAAGCTCGGGCAGGTCGCTTAACCACCTGCAGTTCATCTTGTTCCTTTCGCCGATTCTACTGAAGGGACCTTAGCTGCTTCCTGCTGGGGGTATTGCTGCAGAAGTTCGGGCAGTCACCATCGTAGGTTACTGACTTCGCTAATTGAGCACCAATGTCCTTTCCAAAATGAAACTGAAAGCATGATGGCTGAATGAATAGCGGGGAAAGCTGCCCGCCTCGCAATGTATAGCAGCTCTAGTCTGTGTTTGTTAAGTAAGATAAGCTCACAGAAAGGTTTAATTTACATTTATTTCCACTTGCTCAACCATTAAGGAACTGTTCAAGGAAAACCTTAACAGATGCTTCTCCAATGAGCTGCTCTCACAGTTCACAACTTTTGCGACGTCACAAACCACAGTACCCAAAAGCGCATGGGGCGTCTACACTCATTTTCCATTTATGGCGTTTTCTGCCTCATAATACAACTGCTGGTTGCAAGAATGGTGTATTCAAATTCTCAGCACCATAATCTACCAATACAGGCCAACTTGTTTCCATCCTTTAGTGTCCCTTTAAAATACATGTGTGCATTTCTGCAAACATGTTTTACCTGTTACCTTACTTTGAAGAGTCATGAACATGACATTACAATGACAGGACACAATCTCCAAAACAGTAGGCATTCACAGCATGACAAAATTACAAGACTTGACCGAGTTTGTTCATCACAGGCTATAAGACACACACTTGTACCTGCGAATCTACATACATTTGAACCTAGTATGCTTATCAAAGCCCTAGAACCAATCCATGGGCCTAGACAGATGATCATTAAAGTCTGCCTGTGAAAAGAGCGCTTTCTCTCAAATTGCTTGCTCCCTTCCAGTTACACAAGATGAACTGATGGCCAAGCATTCAATGGTAAACATGCCTTTAACATACTAAATCCGTTTAAGATTTTTGCGTGCAAAAGCTCCTTCTAGACCAGGGGTGTGATGTTTAGGGTTGTGCAGTCAGATGCAGTGTCTTGTGGTTGACAATCGTTTCTTGGGCATTGTGCACTCTCAACGCCAGAAGTTGCTTCATCAATCACATACGGTGAAAGCAGAGGCAAAGTCGAAAAATGCATCGACGATATCCCAATTTAATTCTGCGTAGTAAGAGATTCACGTAGTACGAGATTCTTTTTTTAATTTCTTCATTAAAGCTGGCCAGTTACAAATAATTGACGCCTGTTACTCATCATCACAAACACGAACTGGAAACGTAGCAATCAAAGAGTTGGGGCATGACGCAGCTGCGAAAGCCGCATTCAAGTTGCTATCATCGCTTTGTCTGCAACCCGTTCGTTTAGAATATGAGGACAATGTGCCCATAAGGTAGGGCACATACATTAAATTTCATCGACCTTAAAACTCAGCCATTTCAAAGCTTAGCTCCAAAAGCCCGTTAGGAGTTGAAAAGAGGCGTCGAGGAACTCCGCCATAAATACAACATTTAAACCCTTATGCTTGCTTGGTCTAATTTTGATTGCTCAGTTTTGCCCCTTTTGTATTTTGTGGCAAGCTTTCAAACATACTTGGATAAAAGAAAATGAAGCCTATTGCTGCTAACTTCAAGCCACTATATAATGCTGTAATACGTACAATTTGAAAAGTAGAGCCAAGTGTAATTTATTGACAAATTGTTTGAACGACAACAATTTCAAGTTCTTAACTATTTCTTTATGCACAAAATGCAGCAGAGACAGACCCAAACAACCTTTCAACCACCCCTCCTCCGCTGTATAAAAAAAGGTGTTCCCAGAAGACTAGGAAAGTTCAACCTTTTGAGAGAAACTCATCAAAGGCTATATACAAATAATAGATGCATCTTAACTCAGCATTGTTCAAAAAGGAGACAAAAATGTTGTATCTCCTGTGCAAAGTCATTGAACTACTGGCAAATTTCAACGTACTTATATTGGTCACAGCATACCAATCACGGCGCACAAGAAATGCTTTTTTTAAAGTCCAATAGACCGATGCATTAAACATCTACGTCGCAGCAACCAAGGTTAAGAAAGCCAAAAGAGGCATTGGACCTTGCCACATGCAAGTTCTAAGCGCATATGAAATGCAGTAGCAAAATAAAACACGTTGATAAACGTTTGCTTGTGCAGGGCAAAAGCAAAACACAACTCTTACTTCCAATAATAATTCCGAGTAGTTGGAGATGCCCTTTCATATCTTTTTTTTTTCTCCAAAATGCTGATGGGCTCAATGTCAATGTCACACCGAGCTTCTTAAATATTTCTTTATTAAAGTAAAAGGTGAATTAGCTTTGGATGCACTGTGCCAAACAGAAATTGGTACACACTAGTCTCACGGTGCGCTCAGTACCACCGCTTACAAACCACGGCAATGCACGCTTACATGGCATTTGGCCTTATACCATCCTTTTAACAATCAACGATCTGATAATAAAATTTCACTGCCTGTTACTTTAAACTTCTCGGGAAAAAAAAAAAATTTAGTTTTAGTCCCTGTGTAACGCTGTTGTGCTTTTTTTTAGCTTTACTTGGCTTCTGCACAAAGGATGATATACCAAATGGAAGGAACGTACTTACAGAGAAGTCTTTTGTAGCCAGATTATATATGATCACATCCCGTGACCAAACATTCTTTGCCTACCAGACACTAAACCGACTGCTCGTCCATTTCAATGATGACTTCAATGCAAGCTCAAGCTTTTCCGTTGTGTAGAAAGCAGTGCACTAATGAAGCCCTTGGAATACACGAGCGTTGCTGCTAGTCTGAACCAAATTTCCCCAATTCCAGAGCGCACCGAACAAGCCCCAACCCTTTTTCAAAGAACAAAATGGCTGTCGCAATCAGACGCAAAAACAAACTGAACCTACGTCACAACTGACGGCAGAACGTCATTGCGACATGCCGCTTCTGACCTTTCGAGATGGCTGTCTCATTTACTGACTTAAAATGCTGTTATTTTTTGCATATCCCCTATGACAGGAACAAAGATAAAAAATTTTGCAACCTGTCACGTTCAAACATTAAGTAGAGGTCATGTACAACAGAACACTTTCCGTTGTTTCCTTATTCTTCCCGTCGGTACTATTTCTGTATCGCTTATTTTTAGAATAATACGACGACACGTGCAGAGGTCGCGTACGGACAGAATGCCCGACTTTGTTGTGCCCTGGCTCCACTCTTTCATTTCCCCATCAGTATTCTTTTATTTTACCTACGATAGTTCGTGTTGGCACATGTCAGAAACTACACCATCCGCGCCCTCCAAAGCACAGAGCTCAATCACACCTGTCGCCATTGTCCCACCTGTCACAGCTATCACAGCAAACGAGCTAAGGCCCAGCACCGCGAACTAACGGGATTTTTTTTCGCCAACACATGTTTACAATGTTCTTAATTTAACGGCTTTATCATGCTTTTCTGACCACTGAGACAGAAAGCAATCCAACACACGGTGCACGCTGGAATTAGAATTAAAACCCAATGATCAAGATGTGAGTGAGGTAAAGGAAAATTGCTCCCCTGGACCTGGAGCTTAAACAAAATGCTGCAACGATTAACCCAACTGATGTGTTCTTTGTAGCGACTGCCTACCCACCTTTAAAGTGCTCCGGTGTATAGACCTTCAGTATTTCCATCTCTGGAACATCGCGAGCAGAGCAAAAAAGAAATGCTAAGATGAACGCATGCTTGGTGCCATCGACCCCGACCCACTGCGCTGTTCCAAGAAGCTGTCACGACCTGATTCAGGCACCCATTGTTTATTCCCATGTGAGCGAGCTCCTACTGACATATTGACGTACGTGATGGGAGGCCATTGTTACAGCAGCCCGCACTAAAACCTCCCTTACAGTGGCAGCGAGACGCTTTTCCCCAGTAATTCCCGCGCGTTTTAAATGGCCTACCACAAACAACCCGTCTGTTTGCTTTTTTTACTGCCTCTGAAACAAAGACGAAAAAATAAACTGAAGAAGAGATGGTAAAAATAGACATCTAGGTATAAAGTGGATCTCTTGGAAAGCGCTGGAAATTTTTGACTGATCTCTATCTGTGTGTTCCGCTAAATCTAGCTCCCTCGGCATTTTCCGAGAATTCAGACACCCTTCGATTTGTTCACAATAGCCGCGGCAAAATTGATCCAAAGAAAACAAAACACCCTGAAGAACAACCACAACTCATTGTTTCTACATAAATGTGTTCATTCTAATGTTTACAAACATTGTTTACATTTTACTATAGACAAAAAACATTGTTAGCCACTTGTGATGCAGCCACACCCTTATGTGCCTCACAAAACTTTTTGGCATTGTTATTTCTTTCTCAAATTTTATTTTCATGTCGCCAAATTTTTTTTCAAGGATGTTTGTAAGACAGGAAATATGAACTCAGTGCAGTGAAAGATCAATGCATCGTACTGCAGATGAAATATTTGCAATACGGCAAAAAGTAGTTTGCTTCAACTACAAACTATTTAAATGAAGTGAAAAATCGAGATATTTGCTGTAACATCTATGTGTCGTTCAGATACAATAGCTCATTGTTAAACACTCTCCCAAAGCCTGTCTTGACACAACCAACAAGAAAAAATGTCCAAACAATGTCAACATGTGTAACTTACGGCTAAAAGCAATTTGGCAGCTGGTAAATGACATTTGTAAAAAAAAAGAAATATTGGGCCACTTTCTGTGAAGATACAGCGGGGTGAGTTCAGAATGCCTCCCTCTCTCCCCCCCCTTCTCCTGTCCTGCATGTCACACTCGCAAGCCTCAAAATTGAAATCGTCTGAGTCCGTTGGTTTCTCTCCAACGCTACCCTAAGGTTCTCGTATCTCACTTGACTGAGACGCGAAAATAATCAAAAAGGTTACTTTGGATAAAAAGAATTTACAGGCAGAGATCAACCATGATTGTCTTCACATGCGAAGCATCCGTTACTTGGGACAATCGCTGGCTATTATATCACAAACACCCCCAGATAAGAACACCCGGATTGTTTCAGGTAAAAAAAAATCCAGCAGTGCAAATACTGCAATTAGTGCGAGTGCAATTCAAGGCAGGTGCCGAGTCTGCCCAACAACACCTTTGCTCAGTAAGCTGTGCTCCCTCGTGGTTTGAAGTGCACGGTTTGCACGTACATGCTCAAACGTGAAAGACAGCAGCAAAAAGCAGTTGCAAAAGAGGGGGTCAGCAGTGGCGAAAAGGAACGCTACAGCGACGCCAAGGAAAGTGGCTTCAGCAGAATGAAAACTGGGAGGAGGGTTTAGACACATGCTGCTCCGCAGTAACAACTTGTCACGATACTCAATCTGCAAAGATTTGTGAACTGCTAGACTTTCAGATGGTGGGTTTCCAGTTTCTGAAGCGAAGGAGTCGTGCCTATTCATTCACCCAGCACTCCCACTGGGCAACATTTTGCTCAAAAAAAAAAAAAAAAAAACATCAAAAAAGATAAAACAAGAAAAAAGGGGTCACCCAAAGACCTGAGCTTGGAAAACATGCGAGGGGCTGCTTCTTTCCATCTTTGTTTGCCACAGGTAAAACCCCCTAAAACATTACACAAGGCTCCCATCATTTCGAAACACAATGAAAAGGCGCGGGCGGCGAACACAAAGTAGACAGGACAGGCCACGGAGGAAGAAGTATTTGAGGAGGGGAATCCACTGGGCTGGGACAGCGCGGGCGGGCGGCGCGTTAATGTCACTGTCTGGCGAGGAGGAAATGCAGCTTGCGGAGCAGCACAACAGATGACGCATCAAGCACGTTGCCGTAGTTTACATGTTGTTCTACGGGCGCGACGCACAAAAATCGTAATAGCATCGAATATATTGCTAAAATTGCCAGATTTCTTTCTGTAAATTAAATAAATAGAAGTTCTGGACATTTCAGCAGCAGTTATTAATAAATACTGCCCTAGTTACAAGCCGCACCACGCTTGAAACGCAGCGCTAGAAGGAATCCCGGAGCAGACTTCGTCACCGCCTTCCCGCCACGAGTGGTTTACTCTCGCCGCTCTCGCCTCTCGCGGGCTTCTCAGATTTGCGCGCGCTTTTTATGTTGCACAGGCAAGGCGGCGAAGTTAGGACAGTCTAAATATGAACTAATGGCATAGAGGATAAGAACGATCATTCACTCGAACTAATCATACCTAGATTTTCAACCCCGTTTTTTTTTATTGTAGGTTTTGCGTCCTAAAAAAATCAAAGCCCCTTCGTCTCATGACAACTATGTTTCCGCCGCAAACCGATTCTGAAAGTCCAGTCGCGCGAGGGATTTGTCGGCGCCGTCTGCCCACGGCGGCAGCCGGCTATGCACCGACAGACCGTGAACCGGCGAGTCTTTTCCCACTGGCGCCTCGTGACAGAGGGTGCGTCGGTGCCGTGCCTGGTAAGTGCCCGGCGCCGTGACTTTATCGCGCCGCCGGAGCAAGCCCTGTTGCGCCTCCTCAATAATTCTTGCTCTGTGGGACTGGCGCTAACTTCCAGCAAAGTAATCCCACTTGACATGAACTTATATTCCCGAAACGACTGCCCAACTAGCCGAGCAGGGAGTTCTACCCCGACACAAAGCCTTTAAGTGAGGATGTGGGGCAAGGGGGGCTACTCACAGGAGTGGAGACACTTGAGCAGCGTCGTGGCGTCCACCAGGTAGCCCTTGCACAGGGGGCAGCTGAGGTGGGCGTTGAGGCTGGCCACCCCAGGACGGGGCAGCAGGAGGGGCGGGCCCGGCACCCCACCACCTCCCCCTCCTCCGCCTTTGGGGGTGGTGGGGCTGCCAGTGTCGCCTCCCCCTCCCCCTCCTGGAGGAGAGGGAGGGGCGCCCCCAACCAGTGGCGGGGGAGCTGCCATCCGCTACGCCTGCCGGCCCCTGGATTTGGGGAAGACAAGAGGGGGGGAAAAGAAGGTCAGGCAGGTTGGCAAACAGTGGCCACCACACTCTCCTCACGGGATACAACGTACACCGGACTCCAAGCAATTGATTGATTGATTGTAGTGTTTAACGCGCCAACGCAACGCAGGAGATGAGGTGCACCGCAGTGGAGGGCTGCGGATTAATTTAGACCACATGGGTATCGCTAACGTGCACCGAAATCTCGTACACACGGGCATTTTTGCTTTTTGCCTCCACCAGAAAAGCGGACGCTGCGGCCGGGAATCAAACCCGCGTCCTCGTGCTCAGCAGCAAAACGCCTTAGCCACTGAGCCACCACGGCGGGGTTGGACTCCAAGCAAGAATATGTCCACCCATACGCCACAGCATTCAGTCACCGTAAGTGTGCCTCCTTGGGCACTGGGGGATGAAGACGCAGGAGCATGGTGCTCAATCTGTTTTTATCCTTCCTCCTTGATACAACCACGCTGCGCTGTTTCACTACCATGTAATGTTTTTGATGGCGGCTTGTTGGCCCAGCCAGAGATTATATGCGAGCACAGAATTACAAAAACAATTAGTTAGCTTTAAGTTTAGCAGCCTTTGTGGACATGTTTATTATATGGCATCAGGGGTAAGTAATGCTACCTGAAACTATTCCAGCTTAAAAAAATATTCCCAATCTGGTTGTTATATGCACACCCAAAATAGGCAACCCAAAAGATTGACACTCCAGCCCATGCCATGCACATTAAATGAATTAGCAATCTCACACTGTGTGGCAAAGGCCAGAATGGCATCTACTCTGGACACATACAGGTCAAATCACAAGCAGAGGCTGAAACTTCAACCAGGTAGGCCAATTTCATAACATGAATACCGCGGTGTCGAAGCCCAAACATTGTGTTCTGCTGCCATTCTCTCTTTGTCAATGTCAATTTAGAGCAGTGTTTTGTGAGAAGTAAGGTACCAACTAGCCCAGAAGCAAGCTCTCATTGCGCAAGGTTGGCGAAGAGTGAAAACCCAAAGTTTTTTTTTTATTATTATTACCCAAGATCCGGAGCCTGCCTTCACATCTCCTTTCAGTGCCAACAACCACACTAGGATAGGAACTAACCAGACTATAAAACCCTCCCAAGTATTTCACATCACAACCCAATCCTGTGAATCTCGCTCTCCCTCCCCTCTCTCTCTCTCTCGCTCTCTCTTCTGTCCCCAAGAAAGGAAAGAAGATCCCGACAGCCACAATCAAACAAAACCGCTAGCATTTGCTGCACCTGAGCTCCTCTTGCCACCAGAGATAATGATGTGCTGTGCACCACTGGAGGAGCTCTTCTCAGCCTGGGAGGGCCTGCTCCCTCAACACCAAAAATGCTGTCAAACCATTCTGCACTGGGTGCAGAAAGGTGTGTGCAGCGACATCAGCTAGTGTCTCAACCAACATGTATAGGTAAGCCGAGAGCTTCCCAAGCTCTAGAATGGATGCTTTAAACTTCTGCCAACCAGTTTCACACCTCCCTTTGGGATGAGAGTTTTCGGTAGTCCATAACCATTGGGTGGTCCACGCTATTGGCCTGACCAAGTTGATTGCAACACTTCGAGTGGAGCTCAAAGCAGCACAGAAGGCAAAGCTTTTGAAATCCCATCCGGGTTCGAGGCACACCCCAGCTAGGCTACGGCATCATCGTCGAGGGTTGCAGCTTGATTTACACAACCCACGTACTTTCGACAGGCAACAAAGCTTTGACACGCGGACGTTTTTTTTTTTTTTTTTGATAAAATGCCCTGGGTAGAGACACGTACCGTGACGTCATGCTTTCATCCATTTAGCTGGCTGCCACTGCAGATGGGCCAGCAAAGAAGAGTTGAGTTCACTGCCAAATGATGGGCCCCTGTATGCAACGGTCAATCAGGTGGAAAACACAAAACATACTAGACGTAGCAAAACAACTCCCTAAGCACCATTTCTATGACACGTCCAGTATACCACGTCACAGCATGCATGGCCTGATGACGAATAGTTTCAACCTGCCCTATGTCACTCGCAAGCAGAACACCTCGATCGAGATTCGGTCATGTAACTTTGGGTGATCGGTCCCTCTCGAATGCGCCCCGACGTAAGGCCACAGTGGAACCTGACCGCTAGAGGGGCATCAGTCTTCTCCCAACTAACCCGGACTTCCTAATCACAGAAACTTTCCAGCAAGGCTGTGCACCGTTCCTTCTCGTTTTTGCGCTGTGCATCTTAATTTAAAGGGGTCCTGGAGAGAAAGTACTACAAGTTTGGTTCCTTGAAAAGACTGCCTTGTTTCGATAACAATGATACCAACTTTAAAGCAAACTTTGAACAAGAAAATTCCAACCGTTCCACTCAATGTGAAAGTTGTCGGAAGTGCAGAGCAGTGATTCTCGCAATCATGGGCTGTACCGCTGTTTCATTGCAAAAAAATACTGCATGAGCAGCGGAATTAGACCCGCACTCTTGGTCTGAAGCTGGTGGTGAGAGTAACAGCGCCCATGGCACGCTACATGGCGAGGCAATGTCAACATGTGAAATTCTTGAGACCAACTTGTGCGGGGCAACTAATGATGCCTCTGTCGGCCGTTCGGCCTAACGTGTAGCAGCTCTGCCCAGCTAGCGCCACTTTTACTCAGACAGGAGCACAGACTGCACTTCCTAAAGGGCAGCCAGACATCGTCACAATCGCTTGGCCTCGGCTACGCCAGCGGCCACTGTCGCAGAAGAAGAAACTTCTTTGCCGCCGCGATCATCACTTCACTGCGCAGGCCCAGAATGAATCGTGCACCCACTGCCATCCTATCGAATGCCACTACCCTCTCCTTTGCCATCACAGCTACAAAGCTTTGTACTCTGCATCGGTATTCGCTGTGACATTACCGTTATCTAGTCGCCCTCCCGCGCTTGCCACAATGGGCAATTTTGCCTCCTATACGTATTTTTATTCTCACTCCGTGGCTTTACTGTAGCGTCAGTCATTTTAGAGTACCCAGTATGGATGTCAGCTCACGATGCGACAATGGTTACTTTAAAGAGCACATTGACAACCTATTTAACTTGCAGAGTACAAGCAACGTCCACTTATGTTCCAACAAGAGTCACGTGAATCTACAGGAGCAGCTTGATTGGGCTGTGATTGACGGACAATGGCTACCCTAGACAAGGCTACCACCCAAATGAGAAGACACTCTTGTGGTGGGGACAACGTTTTCGATTTGCTGAGCATCTCATGTAGAAACTAATGGTTGATTTTAATATTAATAGGTTCAATAGGAGTTTATTGGCATAACTTCCATACAGCTGAGAGCCTGAGGCAGCCAAAAGGCAGGAGCCCATACACCAGAGTGCTGGCTGCCAACTGTCTCTAGCAACAATGGGTTCAGCAACATTTGGTTCAACATTGTGCTCTAGCAACATTCACCACCGATGACGAAGATGGATTACTATAACTGGCAGAGGAACCAAAAAGCCTGCAGTAAACGACGATGACAGGTCTAAACTATACCCGCTTGAACACCAACCAAAAGGGTTGTAATGTCCATGAAACATATGGCAACCTTTACTGTGCACAACAAGCACGCCCTACAATTGAAGAAATGGAACACAATGGATTTCAATTGGATGATAAAAGGCCCTTTTGTATTGCCTCGCAAAATGACTTATGCTGCAAAACCAGCGCATGTGTCGTTTCCAAAGCCACTCGATTTGTAAGCACTTCACTCCTGTCGCCATATGGGTGTGGCCCCTCTCCAAGGGTAGGTCTAAACAATTATTATTACAATAAGTAGTTAAATCGGCACCTGGCCGATAAGGTGCTTCATAGGGCAGAGCTTTTCATTCATATCAGTCACCATGGATTATTTTTCACTTTATGGCAAATAAGGTGCAGCTCAACTTGGCAGGTCAAGACTTTTTCCAAGCTGACCCTTTAAATTGCCAAACTTCTGGCCGACCGAGCAGGCCGTTCCATCATTGAAACGTCTGCCAAGTCACTTTCTAGGCCAAAATAAGGGCATAGTCATAGATTTCTTTAAGCAAATTTGTGTTCCACGAGTGTCTATTGATTTGATTTGGGTTTAATACACCAACGCTACACAGGCAATGAGGCGTTGCCATAGTGGAGGGCTCCGGATTAATTTTGACCGCCTGGGGACCTTTAATGTGTACCGATACCTTGAACCCATGGACTTTTTTTTGCCCCCACCTTACGAGTGTTTATTGCTCCCAGAGTAACGTTAACATTTCTAAAAACTCTGGGCCATTTGAATGGCACACTTGTGTGATAAATCATTAACTGGAAGGACTGAATACCAATTAAGTTGGGAACCAGAATGTAAATGATGCTGCCCCCTTCCAGATTTCATCCACCTAAAAGAAAAAGTAGTTGGAAAAAGAAAACGAGCTCTGGAATCAGTGCCGAGATAGAGATTGCATTAATGCAGTTAGTATAGTCGCCGCAGTGCTAATGGCATTAAGCAACAAACCTGGAAATGTATTGAGCATGGACAAATTTGACAGCTCAGGATTAACCACAAGCCACCAGTCAAAGAGAACTAATATGCTTCGGACATTACCACGACGCAAGAATATTCCGCCTATTTCGCGTGCCCATCAAGCTGAAGCTTTGAAAGGCCCACCGGCAGTTACCAATTCATCTTGCAATGTCCCTACTGTCAAGGCAAGCTAGCGAATGCGGTGTGTGGAACTAATGAAATAACCGATCCAAATAACAAAATTACGTTGCATATATAACAGCAGCAATAGCGTGGTCATTTTACGGCAACCTGGGTCTACCGAGTTATGGCGTAAGAAAACGTCTGACGGCACACGGCTGACCTCAATGTGACGTTGAATGAAATGTCAGAAAAGGGGGTGCCGTAGCAACAAGCGTACGGCAAACCGACTCAATTGTCCACACTCTCAAGTGAACTGATCCAAACGTCGCCAGTCGGTCCAACAGCCCAGCGCGCACCCTGCAACCATGGCCACAGGGGAAAGCTCGAACTTTCGCGAACGCTCGGCCATCACCGTCGCTGGGAAAAAGGCTTACAGCGCCACACACATCAGGCCGTTTTGAAAGAAGAGACGATCAGTTGCCGTGAAGACAGCGGAGAAGGCGCCGCGGGTTTTTTCTTCGTATTATTGTTTTGCGAGATGTCATTATTATGTCGACGGAGTCACGCTTAGCTTACCACGTTAATTAGGATCACGTCGGTCAGCGAAGCAGGGAAAATCTATACTCTAACCTGTTTCCGTGCACGCGAAAATTTGTAACTGGGTTGTCTGAGTGCTACTGCTGTTACCTGTTAAATGCCAAGGAGCACGTAGTTAGGTAAGGCGCAACGGAAAATCTGATTAGGATGCTAGAGGCGTTCGCCTGGGCTGGCCATCGCGAACTCGCGATTTTCTTCGCCGATATTCAGACTCCTCTTACTAGATTTTCACTGATTAGTATTTAAGCATTTCCTCGTAAGTTTGAGGGGTTGCGACCAGAGATTGAGCTTGCCGAAAACATCGGATCACGGCTAAATCGATAGCATTTTTTTTTCCTACCACGTCACCGAGTGGCGTTTCTTCCGCCTCCGTTGACGGCCGAGTGTTGCGATTCCCGCAAACCCGGCTTAGCCTAGGAGCAAGTCGCTCGTTTGGCGTGACATTTGCGCCGACGATCGCCACGATGAAGCGTCAGTCCTTACCTCATAAGAGCGGAAAACTCCATCGTGCCGAGCTCCGCGAGAAAGTAGCAGCAGCCATTTCGCCTCACGGCTAGGCCTAAGCAACGCCGAGTGCCGCAGAAACGTCGTCAAATCCACCGCCCGAAGCCAATCCTTCGTTCTTGCTCCGTTCTCGCAGCGATTTAGTCCTTGAAGCGCACAGTCTGGCCGCGACAATTAAACGTAAACTCCGCTTGCAGACCGCGATCCTCCATGTTTGTTTTCTATCAAAACCGGGCTCTTCGACTCATTTTTCGGTGCTCGCCAGGGCGCGCCACCGGTCACAGAACCGCCACCTCCTCCCTTCTATTCACCTCCTCCTCTTTCCAGCTCTTTTTTTCTTTCTTTTACTCTTCGCCGTGGTCGCCGCCACATCCTGCGTGACCGGAGCACGCTCTCACGGCTCTCAAGCGCCGTAGAAGTTGCGTCACTGCTACGAGCAGTCCTTGGTAGAAGAGCCAAAATTTGGCGCGTTGTTTGTCGACCAGATGTTGAGGTAGATGACGCCCTCGTTTTCACATCGTGCGCGACTCGCCGAGTCAACGATCTGCCGTGTAAACAAACTGAACATTGCTGCACGCTGCGGCGGAATGTGACGTGCGCATGAGCGCGCGCCAACCGCGGGTGCAGATGTGTGTGCGAACCGGACGAGATGTATGACGTTTTTCACATTTCGAATGATGGGTTACAAATGCGCGCAAAGTGAAGAATACTATCACAAAGGCAGACGTCACACTTGCGGGTTATTTCGCTCCAGCCAAAGCGTTTCTGAGTGCACGTATGTCATATCAGAATGGGAACGGAATTGAAGAACATGCCCATCACTTTCAATTACATTTTTTAACATTTTTGACACTAAAAAAACAGGTTATGGCGTGTTTCCGGTGAAAACGTGGGGTAAAACAATTTGTATTGCCCGTGCTTTTACTCTGTTTTTAACAAATTTAATTTCAGCATCTGCAGAATGCTCGAACAACGAAACCGCTTTTCAACTGGCAAGCTACACACAAAACCCAACAAAACGTCCACTTGGCGATTCGTTTCATCCTAGTGTTATTCCAAAATGTAATGAAGACCGGCGCTAAATTTTATTACCTTTCTGAATGAAAGAAATGTTCGCCACCAGCTGGAACGCAAAATTAAATAGTTTATGGACGTTGCATTATAGGCTATACTTTCCCGAAAGTCTGTTTAATAACAAAAGAAACTTTCTTTCAACTCATTGTTTGTAATCGAGCCTCTTAGCGACCGATTAATTTCTCTGGAGACATCACCAACATATGCTACCATTATTAAAAGTATAACTATTTTCAGTCTTGTACGAATGAAACTCGATCACGAACCAGAACACAAAAGAAGCGCGATTTCTTTCGATGCAAGTCAAATCGACGCGTGTATTAATTACAGTAACAAAGTCGGGAAATGTGGCTTTCCAGATATACCAACAGCGCGCCATTATTTCGCCGACACGTACATTATTTTTCAATTTCGTGTGTTGTGGTTGATATTTCCGTGTTCGCATTTCATTTATCCATGGACTGTATACGTTATATTCCTGCAGCCAGTGTGGCGCACCCTCGATTTCATCCCTCCTTCTTCACCCGTACTAGTGAGTATGGGAAATAAATAAAACTGCGAGAAAAACAGAAACGAGAAAAGTAAAGGAAACAAAATCCTTTTAAAATGACAATGGGGGGCTCTACGAGGGCCGCCGATTCCTCGGTATTAATCGTTTTGTAAAAAACAGATTTGAACCCCCCCCCCCCTGTTTGATGTGGAGGGGGCAGCCATCTCTCTCTCTCTCTCTCTCTCTCTCTCTCTCTCTCTCTCTCTCTCTCTCTCTCTCTCTCTCTCTCTCTCTCTCTCTCTCTCTCTCTCTCTCTCTTCTTATTCTTCTTCTTCTTCTTGTTTTTTTTTTGTAGATGTCCTTTTAGGGCAAAAGAAAAGGTGGAATGGACACAGAAGCAAAGCTCACAAATGTATCTTATTCCGGAAAAACGGAGTTTTGTGGGTTTTAAAAATGTGTCAGTGAGCCCAAGTTTCCCCTCACAATTTTGTTGATGCCAAATTCCTGAAAAATCATTAAATTGGCCCAGATGGAAGCGCTTGGGTAAGTGTGTGCGTGCGCGTGTGCGTGTGGTGTGTGTGTGTGTGTGTGTGTGTGTGTGTGTGTGTGTGTGTGTGTGTGTGTGTGTGTGTGTGTGTGTGTGTGTTTGTGTTTTCTATTGCGTTCTGTCGTTTCTATAGCTTCTTTCTATTTTCTTATATACAGCTGCAAAAGATTATCCAAGCGAACGGAAAGGAAGAACTATAAGGCGGCAGAAGCAACAAAATAAAGAACGCAATTTGTGGTACGCCGGAGTAAGTATATCGCACGGGGAAAACGAGGAGAAAATAGACGAAAGATTGCTGCACGATGAATAACAGGACGTTCAGCGAAGGGTGTTGGTGGAAGAAGACGACGAGGTTTTGTTGGTGATCCATTCTGAATGTTGGCGGCAGCCCAGCCTTTCCTCCTGTAAATAGTGCAAATAGGTAAATACATTTTTCTCTACCGCATCAGAATGGGAAATGAGGGGCTCGTTGCATAAGAACATAAATAAGGGTTGGCAGTCAAGAAAGCCAAGGAAAGCAAAGGGGAAAATGCGGTACGTCATTTATTATCCTTGAGGAAGCTACTGCCTTTTTAGAGAAGGAAAGTGGAGAAAAAAAGTGGATAAAATGGGAGGTGGTGGTTTCGGATCCCACCCGGCGGGCATGGTTTTCTCCACTTTCTCAAAAAACAAAACAAAAAACTCACAAAGAGCGCGAGCAAACGAGATAACTTAAGACAGAGACACGCGAAAAAAAAGCTTAAAAAAGACTAAATGTTAACTGATGTTTTAGGAAGAGGTCTACAAAGAAAGGAAGAACTAAAAGAAGACTGTCATGAACGCTTTATAATTAATTAGTTGGTCGACTGTTTCAACATAACGGCGACCGCAAAAGCTCGCCAAATTGGCGTTTCTTATCCCACTTAGTAGCCTTGTTCATAATACCACCCAAGTAACGCCGACCTCGTATTGCATCAATTCCGAGCAAAAATAGAATAAATAAATTCAACAATACGTTAGCCGTTCACGGAGTATGTGTTCAAACTTCGCACATCGTCCGTTTATGTATTGGTGTCAACAGCAAGTACCACGAGAACGTTAGCTTGCATCTATTGCAAGAAATTGGATAGCTTCTTTGCCTGGAACAAACTATTTTAACGGCTGACGGCATCCTTTTTCTGCTTTAACTAAGAGCTCTGCACTGACCATACGACTGCCTTCACATGTCCACAAGGCTCAGAGGTTATAACTTCGTGCCAAGAGGTAAGTCTGGGTCTGGGTATCTATTTTTCGGAAGCGAGTGAAGACCACGTGTTTTACTTGTCTCAGAACATTGTGAGCGTTTGTGCATAATGAACTAGCAGCCAAACGCTCCATGAAAAGGCAGAAATCTTAACACACCACGTTTAAGAACACGAAGGATGCATCAAGATAGCATGTATTGAAGCGGGATGCATTTGACTTAGGTCGATAAACGGAGTTTGGAGAGGCTTCTAAGTTCTAATACGCATTATAGATGTCTTCGATTGCCGGCATAAAGAACAAAGTGATTACTGAAGGAAGCAACACTATACTGAAGCGATATGCGAGAAAACAGTTAGAAAGGGGGTCAATGGATGCATTTAGCCGAAACGGATCGAAGCGGCTGCCGTCATTGGGAGGGACTGTGTTCCTGCATTTGGGAACAACGGCTGACAATGATGATGGTAATGAAGAGCATGAGAATGATCTACCTTTCAACTTGATGCCTGCTTTTCATGTTTTCTTTAATTAAAGCCATCCATTCAATTTCTTTTATCACCTATTCTGGAAAGGCTGCAGCGATGGTTGCTACCTGGCCGGATCTGAGGTAACATCATATGTAATCATCATCAACCTATTTATGCTTACTGCAGGACGAAGCCTCCCCTGTATACTTCAAACTGCACTTGTATTGCGTTGTCCGTGTGCATTCTTTACCGCCGAATTTTTGGTGCGCAAGCACTAAGAGGGTCAACCAGAAGACATCTGTGCCCACACTCTGAAGTTGAGCACCTGGAGTAGCACATATCTACAGCAATGTATTAAAAACGCTTTATAAAACAAAATAAACCAATCACTCCTGAATAAATTAGTGCGCAAGAACTAGGAGGGTTGGCTTCAAGAAATATGTTCCTGTATTGTGAGTGTTGTTGTGTGTATACGTTGTGTTGCGGAGGATATACCGACGCGTAGCACGTCCAGATATTAGCACATACACAGAGACTTGTAGTGGCAAACGCCTTATAAGGAGGTATCATGCTGAGTTTGATGCACCCACGTTGGGGAGAACGAACAAGACCCGTTTGCACCCGTTTAAAGGACCCAACTTATTGCTTACCATTCTGTTCTAATACTCCATGTTAGATGCCCGGCCAAACTCCACTTCCGCTCAGTCTGAGCTAGGCAGATGCATCTTCACGGGCGTTACGACCGTTTCCTGTCCATAAGCGTTACTTTCGTTATACTACTAAGATATTTATCCATATGAATGCTTTAAGGATTGATTTACAATTCTGCAAAGTTAATATTTGGTCAACAGAGATCGTCACGGCGGCTTAAATGATTCGATGGTCACTCACAATCACGGACGGTCGTCCACCCTCTTCATCGAGAAAGAAAAAAAAATGGTGGGGGGAGGTATCAAGATGTGCCGTAAAGAATATTTAAAATATTAGCAGAGCGAACCGCATAGTTTCGTTTCGTTTGTACGCGTAGGGCGACCGGGCGACTGCACGGTGACTCATGCGATGGAATTGCGCAGCGTTGACGGATTGTTGAATGGTTGCGAGCTACCCGCGCAACCGCTCCGCGGACATTTGATTCTCCCAGGGAAGGCAGTACCCGGCGCAAGCAACAATGCCAATGCACGTTGTTGGATGGCGCATCTCCGGGTGGTGTGGTGATTGCACCAAGAAATGTGAGCGATTGTAAAAAACAAGAAATCATTGGAATAAAACAGGTTTTCTCTTTTTTTTTTTCAACCAGGGTAATATTGAAAAAAAAATTCTGCAGAAATTTAGAGAATTATCTACTAATCCCTAGCATTCTTATGCACTTGTCTTGAGTGTGAGTTTTTTCCAGCCAAATTTTTTGGTTTTCCTAAATCCCGTCCGACCAATTATCTCCATTTACGCTGTTATAATTACGGATTAGAAGTGGAACTTCTGCTAAATCGGCAATATTGTGGAAATGCCATGCCGTATACATCTCGCCATTTTCCTTAATTGTTTAATATTTACCTTATTTTATAGTTTTTAAAAATTTCGTGCGACCAGTTATCTCCATGTACGCCATTACAGCGATTACAGGTGGAAATACCGCGATATCGGCATTTTTGTGGAAATGGAGGGGGTTACACAGTCCTGGCTGTGGGTGTAATCGGCAAAGAATGCTACGCATTCAAAAAACAAAGCTTCTCCGCGGAAATTTGTTGTGATGCGACCAATCTGCGGTGAAGGAAACGCTTACTAAAATCAAAGCCTTGACGTGAAATCGCACGCAGATTTTGAGAGCGGAAGCTCTTGTGGATCTTTTGAGATGCAGCATGTAACAATTAAATTTTCTCGGGCAATTAAGTCTCTAAAGTGTTTTGAAGGCGAAGGCCAGCGATTATCGAAGATTTCTCCACGGCTGCATCGTGTTTGCAATGCCTTCATGTTCACTTGTCCTGCGGCACGGATCCGGTTAATTCTAGTTCCATCTTGGCGCGGTACATGTAGTCCTTTATACGCTTCAAGTGCTTCACTTTGCGCGATCAAAAGTTCAGCCTCTACATAAAGTTTTTGCAACATTTTAAGTGCGAATGCACTTCTTAAGCGACCCTGAACCTGCGTCCACCGGCGATGTCCGCGCTCGTGCGAACGCGCAGCCTGGCCGCTGACATGGCACATACCCACGTGGGGGATTGGCCAGGAATCTCCTCGTCTTCCTTGGCAACGGGGGGAGATGGGCGCGCGCTGCCTGGCCGCTGACATGGCACATACCCACGTGGGGGATTGGCCAAGAATCGGGCGTGAGAAGGGCTAATGCACCTGCTTAAAGGAGTACTGACACGAAATTTCAAAGCTGAGATCCGCTCTAGCAATCAAGTACAACGACAACACAAATAGGTGTCTGTGAATAAATGCATCTTTCTTTCTTTGTAGTTGTGTGTGTGTGTGTGATCTCTCTTTCGCGAACATTACCGAACCGCGCAAATTCAACTCGTGCATTCGCACTTCCACATTCTTCCCCTCGGGGAAATGTGGGGAATTTTTGTGGGGTTCTCAATGGGAACCTATGCGCAGGGACAGCTTGTTTCTTCCTTTAAAGGCTGGGGGTGTTGTGCTCATGCATTTGTTTGTGCATTAACTTGTGTCTTGTTTTTTCTTCTACAAATTGGTTGATCACCCACTTGGACTTACTGTACTTCAGCAGCGCATAAGTTTCCATTTGCCTTTTTTTGCTTATATGTACGGGCGAGGTTAACAGGAAGCCTCCATGAGGATTTCTCGAGAAGTTTGTGGAATCTTTTAACTTTCTTACCGTGCCGTTTTACTTGGAGTATTTGTTCATGATGTCAAGGAAAACTATGACAAGCACTCTAATTTAGAGTCTTTTCTCGGTGCATATATTTATCGCCAGCCTTACTTAGGCCATCAGAAAAGCAGTGTTTTAAAACGTGTAATGAGTATGTGTTCCCCCAAATGCAAAAAACGCTTTTCTTCAAGCTTCATTCTTCCAAACTCCCAGTTAGGACATGTGGCTGCGCGAAAATGGAATGTCTATTCCTTGGTCGGGCAATGAAGGAAGGAAGGAAGGAACAGTACAGGAAAGGCAGGGCGTTAACCAGGATACTTTCCGGTTTGGCTACCCTACTCAGGGGGGAGGGGATACGGGAAATAAAAGGAAAAGAGAGGACAGCGGTACATATTAAAGGAGAAAATGAGATGAAGAAAATGAGGAAAAACACAAGGCGTGACCATGGCAACTACAAAGGCAGTGCAAAGGACGTGCAAAAAACTAAGGCGGTACACTGATAAAACTGGAGAGCTCAGGGCACTGCACAGTAGTAATTGTCGCCAATGCAATAAACCAGAGGCAATTGATCCTTGTGTTTTGCCGTGACGCTGCGTTCTTCTGGGACGTTTTGCAGCGGACTCTCAAGAAGGACATTGAAATTACTCCATACAACATTCGGTTCCTGCCTTTTCATGATGTTAATAGGGTACCTTATGACGTATTTGTAGTGCTGTGTTTGTATAGCTTGTGGCAGTACCGCATGACTGACCGGCATGCGGAACCTTCTAGGCCAACTAAGTCCATTTTTCGAGAGCTGGCTGCGTTGGTGAAGAGTGTTTATGCGGCGCAGAATGGTCCGCCAGGCTGTTTGAATCTTTTTGGATGCGTGTATCTGCCTGCCTTACTTTTGAAGGACGCAAAACGCAGTTGGATTTAGTGCTTCTCCACCGATGCCTGCTAGCTTTTGTACTTTCTTTTAGTAGCCATGTGTGGTCACAAGTGGGCATAAATTTTCCATGCATTAAACAAATTACAGGGTTAGGGCTGTAATTGCCGCACTTGGCTGCGACTCTTGACGACCCGGGACCGATCCCATTCGAACCTAAATAAGTTTCTATGTGTGTTCTGTTTACTTATTTTCTTTTTACAGCGGCCTTAATTTGGTATCATTGTCGCAGTCGCCAGCAACTACGGTCACTTTTCGTGTTTAATGAGGCATCTAAGGATTTAGCCTTAAGATTTATGTCAATTTTTTTAGATCAGTGCGTAATAATTTTTTTTTCAATTTTTCATATTTTTGTCAAAAAAACAACGCAAAAACTTTTTTTTTCACCCCACCTCCAAATTTTGTCAAAACTTGCATCTTTAAAATTTGCACCACGTTGGCAAACCGCTGTGACGTTGCAGGGACCTCATGAAAGCAGCCATGGACCTCCGGATTTTGAAGTGTCGGGGCAAGGACCCCGGCGACGAATGATCGCCTTGAGAGAGGTCGTTGTGCACAGGGTAATTGGCCAAATGGAACCCCGGCCGGACGTTTTCGACCGCAGTCAATCCGATGTTAAGCCGAGGGAAATAGCTGCTTCCTGACTGGGCTGCAAAGTATCCTTTGTGTTAAAAAGCTCTATAAAACCTCGTGTAAATAGGTTGTAAATAAAGGAGGAAGCGTACTAAAACATTCTTTAATACCAGATGCCGAAACTGTCGTATCCGCACGGTGCCATCAGCAGATCAAGGAGTTCGTCTCCGATTCCCGTGTTAGCATCCAACGGCTGCTCTACCAGCAAGGCGACCGAACACAGAAGAGGGGAGGACCTGACTGGGTTTCTATATTTGGCGCTTCCATATCTCATAGTTTTCTTTTCTCTGTGATATCCCTTTCTCCATGTGCCTGAGGCACGCGTGGGACGACCTACCCTATCGCACACTTCAGCGGGCCTCGCTGAAGACGGCACAACTGCGAGAGAATATGTGCTCTAGGCGCGTAAATACAATAATGGACAAATGAACTGGGAACACGAAAATGTGCGAACCAGACGACGCAAAATTGAAAAATACTGTAGCAGTAATGAAAGTCCAGCTAGATGCCATGATTGCATTCTTCCAACAGCGCTAAGACGACGGGGACAAAGAAAGAATGACAAACACAGACGCTGTTTTTCTTTGTTCTCGTCGTCTTGGCGCTGTTAGAAGAATGAAAAATACTGTTCGTTGAGGTTCAATGATGGCGTCTATTTGTAATTTGGAAAGCCACATTTCCCAACGTTGTTTTTGTGCTAAGGCATCCGTCATTTTCACTTGCAAGGACAGAAATCGGGCAATTTAAGTTCTGGTTGATATTTCCGTGTTAGCATTCACTGTAATGGACGAATGAAACGCGAACGCAAAAATATAAACCGGGACAATTGGATTTGGGTAAGCGAAGATTCTGTAAAAAATGTATTGGTGCCATCGGCATAGGTGATAAATTTGGGGAGTCAGGAATACGACACAGATCATTTATGTATATGACGAACAGCAATGGCCCAAGTATGGATCGCTGGGGTGCGCCATTTTTATGCCTATAACATTGATAACGACGCTTGGTTCACTTTAACAAATTAAACCATGTAAACCATGCGAGTAAAATTGTCGCATGGTTCCAGTATCCAAACGTGACTCCCCAAATATATACAACCCTGCAGCTTCACCATGCGATCTCCGCGAACCATAATCTTCGATTTTGCGTGTTACGATTCATATTTCCGTGTGTTCCCTTTTCATTCAGTCGGTGACCGTGCGTATGCGTACGCGTGTGATGTTCGCGGAAACCGCGGAACTTCGACTCCATCTGGTCGAGAGGAAAGAGGCATCGCGGAGGGCTCCCGGGATAACAACACCCGCTAACCCAGTTGCTCCAAGCGCGCTCACTACCTCGTCGCCATGGCGACGGCGTCCAGAAAAATCGATGGCCACGCGCGCCGCGGACGCAACTCCGTCTCTCCGGCAACGTGCTCGCTCGCGGAGAAGGAGATCGGCCGGGTGGGTGGCGCAGTTTACGTGCCAGGCTGATTCAAGATTCGCGAGCTCTCCAGCGGCCCTCCTCCCCTGCATCAACCACTCCCTCGGGCGCCGCTTTATTGCTGTCACGGAGAGGATTTCGCGAGGAAACGAGGCGAGAAGGGAAGACGGGAAGGGAGCGTGGAAGATGGGCGGGAAGATGCGGGGTACTCCGCTGGAGAAGAGAGTAGGGGAGAGTACGGGAGCGCATGCTACTACACGGCACTCTAAAAGCGGCTCTGTGTGCGCTGGCATGCCCGACGGGAGAGCCGGAGGGTGCGTAGATTGCTGCGTTATAGGGTGCGGGAAACGCAGTAAGGTCAAACGGTTGCATTATATTTTTCTTCTCGCGCGCATAGTCGAGAACGACGCAAGGTTCTGGCGCCAATTAAACTTTACTGGGGCGAACTTGCGCTCTGAAAAACTAGAGTGAAAGTTCAAGGGTCGAAGAAGCAGCCAAATAAAGTGACCTGCACGGTCGAACGTGGGCGAATCGAATTCCGCGGTGTTGCGTCTGCAAGCATTTATGTGAAAGCGTACAATCAGATCGGTAACATGATAACTCAGACAATATCGGTAACTTATAGAGAAGAACAGTCTTGGCGAGTGCAGATCTGCTTTTTTTTCGCTCGGTGTTTTGCCACGCGTCGTATGAGAGAACGTTTGAAGGTGGGAAGAGATAAGAAAGTATGAAAGCACGATAAACAGAAGAAAGTAAAAAAGCAAGAGAGAGAGAGAGAGAGAGAGAGAGAGAGAGAGAGGAGAGAGAGAGAGAGAGAGACGCTACAAGAATCACAGGTATTCAGGAAACCGATAACAGTGGCAGAGATTCCTTTCAAGAAGAAAAGCTGGGTGTGGCTAAATGACAGAACGAACCTACGTATTCCCGGCTTTCAGCGCTCCATTACCCCCTCCACCCCCACCCCTCAATTAAGGCCTCATTGTCGGATGCTGAAACGAAATTTCTCAGAAAACAAAAGAAAGTTCGTTATGTGGCTTACTAAGGCTTAAGGAGGACCACGGCGACGTCGGGCCACGTGCGTTGTCGTGATGCCCTGTGGTTAACGTCGGGGACACCTTCGTAGACAAGTCGGTCAACACGTCGTTGGATTCTGTACGGTCCGAAATGTAGATGCAGAAACTTCTCGCTGAGGTCGCGTCTTGGATTGCGGTCCAAACGCACACCCGATCCCAGGGATGGCGTCTCGGCTTCAAATGCCGTAGTGTGGGACATCCACCAACCGCTGGTCCGTTGCACAGGAGCTAGCGAGCAAGATGGCGGCTTCACGGTGTAAGTACACTCGGTGGTCGGAGTTGAGATCATCGCCGTGTGTATACGTAAGACAGCATAGCGTCGAGCATCGTTGTCGGCTGACTTGCGTAATCAAGCTCGAAAGGTCTTTATCTGCATCGTTTCCTGGGTAACTATATTGTACGTGAACCTGACATAAAGGATGATTTCCTCCCACGCCTTATGTTCAACGACGGCGTACATACACAGCATTTTCACGGTGGTCTCTTTCAAGCGCACTCTTTTGGTCCGTTCGTTTGGCGGTGCACGTACACTATTGTCCTTCTGTGGGCCGTGTTGCTGTTGCGCCAGACTCGAGTCAGTTCAGCTGGAAAGCCTGTTGCGTGGTCTGTGATGAGAACCTATAGTGTTTCATGTACCACCCAGCACGACTTGGCGGCCCATCGACAAGCGGTATCATCATCTGCGTCCTCGTACGGGACTGCGGATTGAGTAAGAGGGCATCGAATCCGCCGCTCTTCCGGTGCAGAGACGCCAGGCAGACCCAAGCACACCTATGAATATTTAACGAGTAATTTAGCGCTCAAAAAGCTGGTATTCCACCAATGCATTTTTCCGGTAATGAAGCGTGGGGCAGAAACTTGTGGTCTCACTGAGAGACTTGAAAGGGCTTAGAAAACAGCTGCTTGGATTAGGAAACAGACTGGTTTGGAGGACACTCTAGCTTAAATTTAGTGAACAAAATTGGCATGGGCGGGACAAGTCATGGGATGTGTGACCACATCCGTTAAACAGAGTGGCTATCCGCAATAGGGGTCAACCAAGGACTGGAAAGAGGGATGAACTAAAGAAATGGGGGAGGCAAGTGGGGGGACTCAACTAGCACTCGATAGACGTGGCTTGTCATCTTTGATTGAGACATTCGTTCTGCAGTAGACAGAACAAGGGTGACGATGACACATTTAACAATTCCTCTGCAGCATTAAATCACCCTAAAGCTTACCGTCTGTGTTCTGCCTCCTTCCTAATACTGAGGCGAGGTTATTTCGTTTTGGCTTTATTCTCATTTCACCTATAACCGACGAAGATTTTCAGCGTGTCGACGGCAGAAAGTGTCGACGGCAGAAAGTTGTCGGAGAGGCATGGTGGCAGAGCGCCGGAAAGCCGAACGAATTCATACCGCCGTAAACCCGGCGGGGCGACTCGCTGGCTTGTTTGTTTACTTGTTTGCCTAATTGCTTGATGTCTTGCGCAGCCCGAAGGATAAATGGTTTTTTTTTTATTACGTATTGCTAACAGCATGCGCTCGCTTGGCTCCATTGAATTCCACGCGCTTGGGCGGATTTTATGACCGCTTTCCGGGTCGCATGAGTAGTGGGCCGAGCAGATCTCTGCGCGGCCGCGGACCGACAAGACGTGGCGCACGACGGAGATGGCCTATATATATATATAACAGCCGCTAATGCTTGTTTTTTAAAGCGCAGTAAAGGCTAACTGAACTCAAATTTTTCTTTGCGCAAGTTTGATCCCAATAAGTTCTTTATGCTGTAAAAATCACCATGGCGAATTTCTCAGCCCGATATCAGCTTAACGCAGTAACTGCAATCGTTCAAAGTAGCTCGAGCAGACGGCGTTTTCACCTGGCGGAGAGTCTCCGAAACAAGTTCCGAGGTGCCTGTGGCTGTGAGGGAGAAGAGGAACTTGTCCCGTGGAGCTCGCGCTTCTCGGGGGGTTGGCACGGCGCGCTACCGTGCGCAGGGATGTGCACACTGGGGATTTCTCCGCTGTACCGCCGCGCTGCATCGCCGTCAGCATCACATGTTTTAGAACTAACCCCAGAGGTACCAATACCCGCAATTTGTCAGTGAAATAAAAGATATTAGAAGCGAACAAACTGCACGCTTGCGGTGCTTCGGAAGTTAGCAAAAGTTTTTTATTAGGAAATAATATGTTTAATTATAAAAATAGCGTTAAACGCGCACTTGCCTGTCCATTTATCATTAATATTGCATCTGCCACAAAAATATTTTATAAATTCTTATAAATCTTTCACCTCTTGCAATGCCTTGAGCAATATTTCTTGTATCTGAGCTTGCCCTATCACCACACCCACCCCTCCCTTCCGTGAATAGGGTATTAGAAAGCCAGAAAAGTTGGAAGTCCTAACTTTAGTTGTTCTACGCGCCGGTATCAACATTCAGTGCTACTTTTTCCTCCCTCGCTAAGTGAACTAAAATCAGCCTTGCTCTTAGTAAAATATATATCCGCGCAATCGGCCATCATTTTGGCGAAATGTGAAAGCTGAGGAAACTGCTCCTCTGTAGATGGTAAATCACATTATTTTTATATTTCGAGAAATAAATAACTTGCTTTTTATGAGTGTTAGATGTGATTGATTATGGATTTGAACACGCCGACGCTACAGAGGCGGTGAGGCCGCCGTAGTGAAGGGCTCAGGATTAATTTTGACCGCCTTGGGGTCTTTATCGTGAGCCAAAATCTCGAACACACGGGCGTTTTTCCTTTTCGCATCCATCAGAAAAGCGACCGCAGTGGCCGGGGTTCGAACCCGCGTCGCTGGGCTCAGCTCCACAGGCACTGAGCCGCCGCATCGGGAAGGGTTAAATTTATGTTGCCTGAAAAAAATAAATGTTATCAAATGCACATGTCTCCGGTGAAAGCCAGTCGGGACATCACAAAGGCCTCAACGAGCCGAAGTGTGTGACTCAGAAAGGCTGGTGGTGGTGGTAGTGATGATGATGATGACACAATAATCCAAAAACGCGAAAACAGGTATCGGCGTCTCATACACTTTCCTACTCTAATTTGGTACATCATGAATAGCGGTCACGGTCCCGACTATACGCCTGAACTAGGTCGTATTGTCGGCGCTGTTTCAATCAATCAATCAATCAATCAATCAATCAATCAATCAATCATCAATCAATCAATCAATCAATCAATCAATCAATCAATCAATCAATCAATCAATCAATCAATCAATCAATCAAATTTTATTATACTAGACAAGAATACATCTGCGTGGCAGTGTATACAGGTGGGACCTTTGCAGAACTCAATAATGGGCGGTAAAATAGCTTACATTCTGACACCGCTCCCGGCGCGCGACGTTCAATCAATCTTTTACTCTATCTTGTGTCGTATAGCCGCTACGGACACGTGTCGTATTCGCAGGAGCCGAATTAATTTATATTTTAATTGACAGATCACGCGTTTCGTTAATCGACAGATAACGACCTTATTTGCTGAGGAATAAATATTTAAAGTTGGACTTTTTTGCCTCCATTTTTTTTGTGTGCGTGTGTGTGTGTGTGGCGTTGAGGCATCTGTCACAAAGCACCCAAGCGAGCCGGGGCCAGACTTCTCTCGATCGTCGCCGTATCCCTGAGTACCTGCTTTCATTGGCTTTCACATGCATGCGGCCCCTCGAGAAACTTCCAAGGATACTGCCGCATAAGAGAAAAGGTTTACGAAAATCACCCGCAAAATGGGCCTGCCGCCCGTGACGTTTGCGGCATCCGCGTACCGGTAGCTAGGCGACCGCGCTAATAGTGTGTTTCAACATATATCGAATATGTGACCCGACTGCGCAGGCGCGCGTGGGCACGGCGTTGCGGGCCCCGCCATCGGAACGAACCAACTTTGCGAACGAAGCAAGGGAATAGCGTACGCTAACACTTTGAGCAGGGTTTCCAAAGTACGTTAAAACTCTCTAATGTTGTCTCTTTGGGGGTTTTTCCGCGAAGAAGGATGATCAGATAAACTGTGGTGCATAATGTTAGAGTCTTCTTAGGCTATGCTGAGCACGAGGACGCGGGTTCAATTCCCGGTCGCGGCGGCCGCTTTTCTGATGGAGGCGAAAAGCAAAAACGCCCGTGTGTACGAGATTTCGGCGCACGTTAAAGATCCCCAGGTGGTTGAAATTAATCCGGAGCCCGCCACTACGGCGCGCCTCATCGCCTGCGTTGCGTCGGCGCGTTAAAACCTACAATCAATAAATTCTTAGGCTATGTTCAGACTACCGACGCAAAAGCCATATCGTGATCTATGGACGTACAAAAACGGCGTGTCACGCCGTTAGGTTGGCTGAGACGTGAAATGACGTCATTCGCTAAAGTTATTACGACAGGTGCAGCAACAGTTTGAACGCTGCATTAGGGGCTAATTGTCAAATAAATGGTTTCCGGATAGTCCCGGTAAAACAGCTACAGCCGTTTCCTGTAGCTATACTCCCTCTGTATATGACCATGTATTTACAGCAGGCAGTAATCCTGTATTGTTTACAATTTCACTATGAAGTAGCTGGTTATGACAAGTAATTGCAACTGGCCGTAATGGTAGAGCTGATTTAGCGGCTCTACCATTTGTTTCGGGATACTTTTGATGACACAAGAGTTCGAGCCGTTTTCTGTAAGGCCGTGTCTAGAGTGCCGTCCGACGGTATTATAAGCACTCCACTATGTCGACGTCCCACCGGCGTTTTGTGGCAAAATTGTCGCGTCTGGCAGTCCATCGCTCTAGATAACGTAAAGCTAGGCAACCTAACCTAAACATAACATAAGATAACCGAACGCACACAAAGAAACCATTTGAAACACCAAAACTAACCTTAGGCATACAAATTATACCTCAAATAAATAATGAAAAAAAAAAGCAACTGAGGCAAGCGCCGGTCTCGAACCACCGCATTTGGGATTAAGAAGCTAAGACGGATCCTCTACACTACAACGACAGAACCCTCAGCTGGCGTTAGCCTAGTGTTAAATATTCGAATGTCGTCGGACGGCACACTAGCCATGCCTGCAACGGTCAGCACTCTAGACACTGGGTTTCTGTAATCACTCTCCCTCCGTAGATGGCCACGCTTCACTGCGCAACACGCAATGTGGAAAAGCCAGCTTACAAAGACCAAGCTAAGGCTGACTTTTTAAAAGTCGGCTTCACCTCTACACACAATAGCAATGTTGGGAACACATTTTTAGGGGCAATATAAGCCGACACACATAATAATATTAGCACCCTAGGACCTCTCTTGTACGAGTTTTAGGGTCGAAGCACCTCAGGACCTAGCTTTGTCCGGGGCTTGGCGCTTGTGTACACAGTGTTGCGCATGCGCGAGGAGCATTGGATTGGATTGGATTAAACTGGATTGCATTAAAATATATTGGATTGGATTAAATTGAATCGTATGGGATTGGATTGGATTGGAATTCTATATACTGTACACACGCGTTCTCACTCATTTACATGCGCGAGTGGGCAATGCCACGGGTGATTTACGGTTAGAACGATCCCCAGTGCTTCGACCACGCGTTATGATTCACTTCGTGGAGATGCGTGATTTTTTTTTCCATACGCTGAAGGTGTGGCGTACTATGTTACTATCCCGGGGACTTGAGTGGGCACCGAAAAGTGGTGCACCGTTCCCGTGCGATTTTTCTATATGTACCTCTGTTGTCGGAGATAGTCTGCTGGATCATCGCCTCCTGCACTTTGCAATGCTAAACGCATCGCCCGCTTCCCAATGGGAGTGAGTGGTACACCTGCAGGACCCACATGTCGTACGGTGGTGCCCCAAGATGTATTGGGAAATTAATTGGAATTGACTAGATTTGAGAGCGGCTTGCGCCTGGTTGCCAAGGCAACTGATGTTTGAGATTGCCAAAGTAACGGCGCTTTCGACAGCGTTAGAAAAAAACAGACCCGCGGCGAACCCCGGTTTGCCAACGTTCTCGCTTTCCACCGCGCGTCGTCCCAAGATTAACCGGTCACGTGACTAAAGCACTGGGAAGGCTAGCGATTGGGGGAGAGTGGCCAGAGTAGAAGGAAAGGGCTTGGTTGGCCGCGTGGGGCTGATTTTGGCATTGAAAAAAATACAGCAGGTGTCGGCTGTATCCTAGACATAGGCAGCTCCGCATCAAAAGTCAACTGCCTTTCTTTCTTTCTGTTTACTTACCTGAAATCAACTCACCCCTTTCTTCAGTGCACGCACCGACCTGCGACCGTGCCCTCACGAACGGGCTGCTCCGTGAGACCATTTTCAGACAAGTTCAACGAACGCGAGCGGTGACCGGCTACCCCGGCTACGAGGCGGACATCGTTTCTGCTCCCGGCCGGCCGGCCGGCCAACTCGAGCGAGAAATTTTCGTGAATGGACCCACCCGTGGCGCGTCCTTCACTGCCGCACACTGCTCCGCTCGCCTCCTTCCAGCAGTTGTATACCGCCGTTCTCCCCCGTACCCGTTTTCTTTTCCATAGTTCGCGAGCGCTTGTGGCTTTTTGCGATGCGCGGACCCCGTGCTCCGAGAACCACGCCGAGAACCACTCTTGGCTTCTTCATGTCGTTGGCGCCTTGCGAGGCGTGCGAAAAGAATGAAGGCGCTACGCGAGAGTGGACGTAGCTCTCTTGTTGCACGAACGTGACGCGGCGGGTTGAACGGGTTTGTTTTCGATGGCAAATGTTCTCGACGCCTGTATACGCGCAGCCTCGTGGCGGTGTGTAATTATGCGTGATGGATGCCCTGACTCGGGGCTTCTGAGCGGCGCCGCTCTTGCGTACTTGTAATCGGTGAGGTGTTAATTAACCGCGTTGCACTCAACATTTTCGGGACGAAGTAACGCAGTGATCTTCAGCAGTGTTTCGTTTCATTTGTCTGCTCATTGTACTAAGTGGGGCTTCACCCCGGAATTGCGCAAGTATTGAGTTCACACACAATAACAACGCACAAGAAATTAGCAGACATTTGAGTATCTGTAAAAATAGTGACACATGCATTAGCGCGCCGTTAATAGCGCTGTTCGATTTCGAGGTGGCATTTCTTGGTGAGCGGTGATATCGAAAGCACGTTATTTATTTCCTTCTTCTTTTTTTTTGGGGGGGGGGGGGGGGGGGGAGGGGGGGGGGGAGGGGGGGGGGGGAGTTCTTCGCGCAACCCTGTATGTTCCTTTTCTCTCTGAGTAAACCAATCAGTTGTCAATCAGCGCTCATCCTACAGTAGTAATCGATGTCTCGTCCTTTCGCGCTGTTTAAAATATGAGCAGGTCAGAAACCTCCGATTCGATTATAATGCTGGCCTGGCTTGAGGGTGGGGCTGGGCCGTAAATTAGGAGTATTTACTGACCATGGGAGGCATTGTATTCGTCTTTTGTCCTATCCTCGGCGCAGGTGAGCAATAACTGCAAATTTGCCTTTCGTTCTCTTGGACCAAGGGTCGGATATAGTGTAGGGCTGCTGACGCCTTTGGTCATGCCGGCGGAAAGGAGATGGGGCGATGGGAGACTCTCGAGAATTCGCTAGGCGAATTGTAGAACTCAAGTCGCTCACTACCATGTCTTCGTCAGTTTAGAGAGTGCCCATCGCCGGCAGGCGAACTTGGACCCTTTGTAAAGGTTCCTGGCGTCAGCGACGCTGCAAAGTCGAACGCGTGGGAAGCGGCGGTTCCCTGAAGGGCTTTATGGCAACCAGCTTGCTAAGAGCGAACGGGCTTTAGATGATGCCGCCTGCGCGGAGACGAATTGTCTTGAGCCTCAGCTGGGCTGCGACGTTGTTTTGAACAGTGTGTTGCAGGGCACAGTAAGAGCGTGGGAAAGCGTGGGTCGGATGCCTCGGGGGCCGCCTGCGCGCGCGTTTTTCCATTAGCAGGCTGTAAAACCATTTAGTCCGTCGAGCGGCTGGAGACGGGGAGCGTGGAGCTGTAAACTGTGGTTAGACAGTGGCCGATTTAAGGCGATAGCTTTCCTTTTGTTGGCCAGTGCGTGCGCGCGGTGGAGGCTCGCGGGCGAGGGTGCGCGCATTGCGGCCCGGGATGGGCGCGGCAGAGGCGACGCCTGAGCCGGCCGCGGTGTCCTTTTGTCCCTACGCGCTGTTTCTGGCCCACGGTCCAATTAACGGGGCATCGCCTGTCAACGCCGGAAAATCTTGGGGACGCGCCGGGTCGTTAAAGGGAAGCTGAAGCACTTTCCAAAAAATTGGAGTTAGATTAACAGTTATATAGTTTCTTGCGCGCCGATTCCGAATATCACATTGAAATTTATCGTACATGAGTCCAAGTGGCATTTATCTTGCAAAAAGCGCGGCCCCGTTTGAAAGACGCGCGCTTTTCGTCTTTTGACGCCCCTGATTGGTTGCGCCCGTCATGACGTCAAAGGAGGACACCCTTCGGCCGCGCGGGTTGTCGGAAGCATTACGAACGATCGCACGGTTGCCTTTGCGGCAATTTAGCTTGCAGTTTAATTTTCGCACATGACTGGAAGTTTATTTTATAATTTCCCGTGCAGTTGGTTCAATTATCTTGGAGCTTAAATTTGCTTTACACGACAGAGAACCCCAAAGCAGTAACTGTGACGTCGACTAGTGGGTTCCATCAAAATATTTTTGAATTAGGCAACCAGCATGGGGGGATTTTATAGCTTATGTTAATGTTAGGTACTGCCTTAACTGTGTCTTATTATACACAAAACCATTTATGCCGAAGATTAATGGGCGTTTTATCTACCAGCGAAAAGCACGTACGTTCACTGCGCGAAAAAATAGCGTTCATGCGCTGTAAACGTATATGCGAGACACATCTTGCCGGTACACGCATAAACCAACAAGCAGACTCTGCTTCCGCATTTCCTTTGTTCGTTGTCGACCACCCCAGCCCCGTTACTCATCCCCGTACACAGACCCACACGCGCGCGCCATTTCGGCAGCGGCGCTACGGCGCCTCCGCGATTGCTAGCTGCACTTCGATGAGTGGCGTCTTACTGCATCCCAGGTATTTATTCTGAAAACACTGCAGCATACTAGTGCCTGCTCAGCATTATTGGCTGGAGTAGGGCTTGATTTTCGCTTGTGCGTTGCGCATTCTGCTACAATATTACGGCCACCTCGTTATAATTAACAGACCAGTCGGACAAGGCAGTTACGTTGTAGTTACGTTACTTTAGGTAACAATCACCAAACGTTTGTAATAATGAATCGTTGGCCTGTTCCAGCATTTCTAGATTTAAGCATTTACCGCGCTAGTCGGACAGAGGCCGTATATTTACTCTTCGCTCCTAATTTTTTTAGTATCATCATTATATATATCACCGACTATCACTGGAGCACACTTGAGGTTCAGTGACAACAAGTGCTTGCCAGGTTATAATATGCAGCCACACGGAATCTTGGGCAAAAAATTATGCCCCCGCAGTCAACACAGATTATGGCACAGTGGTGGTTCGAAGTGGTGTTTTTTTCTTTTATTCCAGACAGACATCACCTTATCGTGACATGTATACTTGCAAAATAAGTAATCTGGTTGTCTTGGCTCTTTTACTTTGTAGGAATACTGTTTACCTCTTAGCCGGGAGAGAACTTCTATCAGGATTGGTCCCTTGTTTTAGTTTCGCCAAAAAATTGTTTTTTTGAACACTGTCCTGAGCCCATAGGGAAAGAAAATCGACGCGTTTAACGAAACAAGTATTTCCTGAACAAATGTGACTTGGTTTCTGGAATGGAACGAAACATCCCCGGCCAAAGTACAGCAGTATTCTCCATCCTTCCTAAATCTAGAATCTAATGTGAACATTCGCGTCCGTCGCATCAAAAAAAAAAAAAAAACGCATTGGAGCGGTTTACAAAGTATTTAACGTAGTGTAGTATATTCTCTGTCATCAAGCACAGCCACCTCGGCTGTCGCTTCCCGTATGTTATCAAGCATCCCGGCGTGGCATTATTCTGCTTAGGAATTCGCCATGATAACGTATGCCTCGTTTGGCGTTCGTGCATACATTTTGAACACGAAAATTGTACAAATGAGTGCTATCAACCACAACAACAAGTATCATTCACAAGGAAACACCGCGAAAAAAGCATGGCTGAGGCGGCCGATCCGGCCGGAAGTCCAGGTATGACGTTTTTCAGCCGGTTTTCGCCCGCGCTCTTCGGTCTTCCGGCATCGCGCGGCGAGATGGGGGCGGGGCATCGGGCCACTTTTGTTTGCTCATTGCGCCGCTTCTATTGCATGTATTGCGAAAATATTTCGTACACATGAACTATTGAATGTGTACTTGCTGCTAGTCAACTTTTCTTTTAATTCCAAAACCGCTTCACCTTCCCTTTAAGACGGATGTTTATGGGTTTCAGCTGGCTTGAGTAGCTGTCCGGTCTCGGACGAGATGCGTGGGGACAGTCGATGCAGACAGCGTTCGTGGAAGCGTGTCCCTGGCGCTTGCACGTGTTTTCGCGGGTTTTTGAGTGTTTATCGTGTTTGCTTGGTTTGCTTTTGATTCTTTCCTTTTTTTCCTGGAGAGAGAGAGAGTCACTGTCAGAGGTGGCCGGTTTTAGTAAGGACTTGTCTTGGAAAGAAATTAGACTGTTTAATGACAGGAAAACCGATTACATTGCGTTATAGGATCGGGGAAAACAGCACTGAGAACGTCCGTCGCGATGAGCGGCGGTGGGGCGACTCTCCGCGCACGAAGTTCAGTTTACCCTCGCAAGCGAGGGTCCGAAATCCGAACCACTCGTACACAGCACGTATGAACGCGGGCGCCGCTCGGGGCCGCGTGATGGTATGTATAAACACTGGCGGCGTCTCGAGGAGGCGTTGGCGGCGTAAGCTGTGGCGGTGTCGTATACGCTGCAGGGCCGTCTTCTCCGCTTTCCGTTCGTTCTTCTATTTTCTTTCGTTCGTAGGCCCCCAGCGAATTCTTCGTAGCCCCTGACACGACCTCCCTTTAGAAGGATCTGTCCCCAGGTCCTTCACCGAGTTGGCGTCCGATGGAGCTTTCCGCGAGCTCTGTGGGTGTCCGCGTTGTTTGACGTCCGGTCGTATCCAGAGACGCAACTGTGCACGAACGTTTGCGCAGTAGCTCGATGCTGGCGTTTTGTTTTTTGTTTTTTTTTTTTCGTTGCTCCGGATAAACTTCGTTTAGTGGGCGTTCATTTCGAAGAGATCGGCGAATTTCAAACTGAGTTGATTTTTTGCGTACCGTGGGATTCGTTTTGTCGGACGTGAACTTGGGAGCATTTACGGCGTTGCGTTGGTCACGTCGCTTCCGTCGGCGATTGAGTCTGTGTAGCTTCTTGCGGGTTTGATGCGCGTGGGAACGTTGGCGTGCGTTTCGTCTGGTGGCGAGATGCGTTCCGTGAAAGTCGCGGAGTTCGGTGCGTTGAGGGCGTTGTTTTGCTCGAGGTGTGCGTTTCGTACGGTTCGGGAGCCGTTTGTCCTTTCGTTCAGCCTGCGGTGGCGTGGCGTTGTCTTGAAGTTGCGCGGCTGATCGGACAAATTCGTTGCGACTCCTTGCTCGCCTTCGCCGTGGTTGCCCTCGGAAGCGAAGCTGTTGTGGGAAAATGGGCGTAGTTCGCCTCGTCCATTCGGTCCCACAATCTTTGGCGTCGTAGGCGTGGCTTCCTCGGTAGGGCATTCGATGCCTTTGTCTGGGTCGGTCTCGTTCGTGCGTTCTCGCTGTGTCCGTGTCGTCGCTAAAGCTCTGGTCACTTGCCGGTTGTTTCGAAAGTGGTGTGGTAGGCATTCCTCTCGTGCAAGTAGGCTCGATGGCGTCTCGTTTTCCTGGTGCCCGTACGATCACGGCTGCATCCTCCTGTACCATGGTGGTGTTTGTCGGATGAGTCTCGATCGGAGCAGCGGGGGCCGGGGAACTTGTACGTTCCGGCTCGAACGTGCCGCGTGCGCTGGGTGCGTAGTTGCTCGTAGACGGGTTCACCTGCGCGAGTGCGGTGTCGTTCGTTGGGTGAACTCGGGCTGGAGCAGCGGGTGCCGGAGAGCTCGTACGTTCCGGCTGGGTTGAACCACGTGCGCTTGGCGTTTCGTTTCTCGTGGCAAGGTTTGTTCCTGCGGTTGTTACGTTCGCTGGCCAAGTCCGGAAGGCAGCAGCGGGATCGGAGGGTGTCATGAATAGCGTTTCCTCCGTGCGTGCTGGCTTGGTCGTGTTCCGTGCGTCGGGCGTTTCGTTGGTCGTGGTGAGCGTCTCTTGTCTGGGTACGACGTCGTTCTTGCGCGGTACCTGGACTGGAACAGCGGGTGCGATGGTTGTCGTGCGTACCAGCTCGGGTGCGTTCCGTGCGCTGTTCGTTTCGGCTGTAGTGGTCAGCTCCACCAATCCAGGCACGATGTCGTTCGTCGGCGGTGTCGAATACGCTGCAGGGCCGTCTTCTCCGCTTTCCGTTCGTTCTTCTATTTTCTTTCGTTCGTCGGCCCCCAGCGAATTCTTCGTAGCCCCTGACATCACCAGTGTTTGAGGGTTACGGGGGGCGTTGCCCACCGTGGTTTAGGCCCGGATTTGCTAATCCAACCTATCAGGTGCCCAGGAGATACCAATTGGCCTGTGTATCGGGGGTGGGGCCTAAGTAACCCATTAAAACCACGAGACATGAGGTCTCGGGGTCGAATCCTCAAGGTTTTAATGTGCTATGCACGGCCGGCGTATATCCGGGCTAGCCAGGTCAGGCTAGGGAGGATCTCACCACTTGGGTAGTTTTAGGTCAGGGTCCGTCGCTGACGGGGGTGCCGCGTGCACAAAGTCTTAGCTGACCTAGAACCCCATTTTATTTCTTACTTTGTTAACTCTATCTTCAGTTTGTCAATATTCTGTATATATCTTCAGTGTAAATATACAGTTTTTGAAAAACCCTCCATCAACCATCGTCGTCGTGTCATCAGTGCCGTCACCATCAGGCACCAACGCAGATCATCATCATCTTCAACAACAACATCAAGAAGAATATCGAACCTGACATTTACTGGCGCAGTCGACAGGATCCAAAGCCCGTTCGCTCGTAGCAAGCTGGTTGCCATAAAGCCCTTCAGGGAACCGCCGCTTCCCACGCGTTCGACTTTGCAGCGTCGCTGACGCCAGGAACCTTTACACCCTGCTTCCGGTTGCTCTAAGTTACCGACAGGTTACCGGTCGTCGAGCGATTCCGACGCGCCTTTAGAGATGCCCACGTTTAGGCCCGCAGCTGAATATCGGACAACTGTTGAGCGTCTGAAGCGGCAGGCGAAAGACAAGAAATCCCGGACTATTGTGAAACCTGGGGAGGGGCGAAGCATGCAGTGTATAAGTGTATTCAAAGATTGTAAGTCTCTCTCTCTTGGGCGCCGGAGAAGCGCCGGTGGGCGGAGAAAGCGCGCGCTGTCTGAGGCGGTGGCGCTCTCTTTTGCGTTGAACCAGACGCACGCTGGCCGTAAGTTCTCTTCGTGTCACACACCGCAGCATGCTGAGAAGTACGCTTTACAGGAGAAAAACTGGCGTTTGAAAATTGAAATCGATTTCGAAACGGAATTTGACAAATTTCTGTTAACAATGCAAATAAATCCTAATTATTCCTGTATTTTAAATTATTTTAAATCATGTTGATTAATTTTGAACCGGCTTTATCTATTATACACTTGTTTCTTGACCATCGTCTGACAACTTGATTTACCGTGACGACATGAGACGACGACGACGACAGGAGACGCCAACAGCGCGAGCACCTAAGGTGCTTCGCCCCTAAAAGGAAGCACTAAGTTTTGAGCAACAGGTAGAATCGCACGTGGCAGGCGGCGAGCAGGGCACTCCGGTACCAATTCTAGGGGAGGGATAACGTCCAGACTTAGACCCGGTCACCGAGGTTGCTTCGCCGCGCTCTGCACTCCCTGACAACTTCGTTGGCACGGAGCTGTGTGCTCCAGTCATCAATGGGTCGGGTGCAGCGCGTGAGTCGGGAGTATCACCCGCGCAGGAATGCACGGAGAGCAGTGCAACAGCTGAAGTTGCGACTGTGTTTTACCTATGGGGAACACCAGGGAAAACTTTTCCCCGGTGCGGTGCGGCTGACGCCACGCTAGTAGGTGCCAGAACAGCTTTTGAGCGGGTGAAATCAGAGCGTGAGGTCGTAAACCCCGTCGTTACCGCACATGAGGATGCCCCCATTAGCGAAAGTCCACGCAACGCAGAACCCATGGCGACAGCACGTGGCCGTGGTGTGCCTACTTCGGGAGGTCACCGCGAAGGGTTGATGTGAAGTGCAAAGCTGGGAGTCAACCCCGCTACCACGTAACGGCAGCGAGGCGCCCCAACCCAAGTGAGAGAGAGAGAGCTCTTTAATGGGAACTCGTGAGGTCAGCCCTGCTTGTGTCGAGGCTTACTACGGTAGATGGGGGTGACTACAATGATGAGTGGTGAATGTCAGACATTAGGGGTTCGGTAGGGAGAAGGCATACAAGAAACGTTTAAAACAATAAACAAGGGTATGCTCTTAGCAGAGTCCCAGGTGGTCAGTCCACCGACTTGGACAAACCTGGGACCTATAGGCGTCCCTTGTAGCGAGAAGTTTGAGGCCTCTCAGCCCAAAGATCCCTCGGGCTCTTTTGCTCAGGAATCATGCTCCTTAGCTAACCAGCCACGCTCATGTTTGCTGAAGCATGAACGTAAGAGTTCCCGCTTACCTGGGCAGTTACGTGCAGTGCACGCATTTTTCCTCGCGCGTGTGGATTCAGGAGCAACGAACAATGAACTGGCAATGTACATTGTTGTTTTTTAGTGCTTGCATGTCTGTTATTGCATGCAGCTATTTATGCACCTACTTATGTAAAATCAGCAGCTCGAAATAGTTTTGTGTTTGTTTTGCGGGCAGGCTCGTGACTAAGTCAAAAAAGAACGAACGACGACACAGCGCTAAGTGTTTCGCTTGCTTTCTGCGAATGGGTTATTGTGCCAAGTTGTTGTCACTTGGGGCCGTGCTGCTGTTTCTTCTGTGTCGTATCTTGTCATCCGTCTTAGGAGTTCGATTTTTTACTAGTGTTCTAAGCTAAGTTCTAACCACGCAAGTTGTTCTTGCGGCGTGTCCCGCCGGGTGATATCTTGTGCTGCACCCGCGTCTTCTTACTCGAGTTTCCGCTCTCGTCTTGGTTGTAGTCGTGGCAAAGTTTTCGAGGAACGGAGGATTCCCTTGTGTATTGTTCGCATAACCGGCGTCGTTTCTCCCCTATTGTCCTTGGGAGAGACGTGTACGGCTGCTGACGCCTTTGGTAATGCTGGCGGAGGAGACGGGGAGATAAGAGACGCGCGCTCGGAGGCTGCGCGTACGGGGTCAAACATTGCCGCCACCGCTTGTCTTTTGGGGCCGCCGCAGTAATAGTGTAGGAAGCAGGCGTGAAGCGGATACGGCTTCCCACATTTATTGAGGTCCCGTAGGCCCGGCCAGAACGAGCGGCCGCCCAGCTCGTGAGTCGCGTTCCAACTGTGTCGCGTGGAACTCTCACGCGCCAGTCCGCTGATGGTGATTGTCAAAGAATGCCGATGATGATGATAGTGGCGCTGATGGTGACGATGGCGATGATGTCGCTAGAGAACTCCCCCACCCCTAGCGCGTAGCGCGTTAAGATGACAGATGTAGAACATGTGTGGCGGGAAACAAACTGTGTACAGGTATGTGCAGTACAGCCAATTCACAGATGTGTCCGCATTCGAGTTGAGAGTGAGCAGTCCTGGTCATTCCGGAGAGAGCGTCCGGGGAGTAGACGGACCTCGGGAGGTCTTGGCTGAGAGTGGAGGATGGGGCGAGTTGGCGTAGGGTGTAGCAGTGCTGAAGTAAAAGCGACGCGAGCCGCGGCCGCTGCGTAGACGACAAGGCGATGTTTGCCGAATGGGCGCTCTACGCGCAGCCTTTTGTGACGCATGTGCACTGGTGTTTGACTGCCAGTACGAGCACGCTTACAGGCTTGATGGCGACAGTAAAGGTCAAGTTCGATGTTGTTCCTTGATGATGATGATCTGCGTTGGTGCCTGATGGTTGCGGCACTGATGACACGACGACGATGGTTGATGGAGGTTTTTCAAAACTGTATATTTACACGGAAGACATATACAGGATATTTACAGACTGAAAATAGACAGAGTAAGAAATAATATGGGGTTCTAGGTCAGCTAAAACTTTGTGCACGCGCCACCCCCGTCAGCGACGGACCCTGACCTTAAAACTACCCAAGTGGTGAGATCCTCCCTAGCCTGACCTGGCTAGCCCGGCAATACGCCGGCCGTGCATAGCACATTAAAACCTTCAGGATTCGACCCCGAGACCTCGTGTCTCGTGGTTTTAATGGGTTACTTAGGCCCCACCCCCGATGCACAGGCCAATCAGCATCCCTTGGCGATCTGATTGGGCGGGTTACCACATCCGGGTTTAAACCACGGTGGGCAACGCCCCCCGTAGCCCTGAGACATCGGTCACCCTCTCTCAGAACAGGAAGAAGGAAAATATCAAAAGCAAACCAAACAAACACAGCAAACACTCAAATAGCCGGAGAAATTATTTCATGCACGCGCGTTATGATCTTCAGAAAATAACTGGTTGAAAAAAGAGATCCCCCTCGCGAGGGGCACGATCAAATGCACAGCATTTCCGAGGGGATGCGCCGGCAAGTCGTATCTCTCGATCGCACGACCCGTGTCGCCATCTTTCGGAGGCGCGGGACAGCTTGTGGCGCTTTCGAAACAAACCAGAAATGAGTGAAGGATATAAGGCGCGTTCGGTGCATTGAAATCTGTGTCGGTTTCGTGGCTCAGTCGGTAGTGCGCCGGGCACCTTGCGTTCCGCCCGCGGCGTCATGGGTTCGAAACCGGGTGTCGGAAGCTGTTATTTACTTTTATACGCCTCGAGCGCGGCCTGTAGGGGCGCCACTGAAATCCCCCTAGCGGCCCGTTTCGAAAGCAGCCGCGGGAGTCCGCGCCCCGCTCCCCAGTGCCGCCGCTGCCTTTGCGGCTCGTTCACGACTGAGATTTACTGTTTGCGGGCGTTTGAAATCCATGTTTATGTGGAGCAGTCACTCTGTTCCCAAATGGGGTGTGTTTACGAGAGTGTAAATGTTTCTGACGCGATCTTAGTCTGGTACATTCGGTCTGTATAAGCGCCAGGTGGTGTGTCAAGGCCAGCGTCGCGGAACCGGCGGTATGATGAAGCCGATTGTAGCACACTGACCTGAATTTTACTAGCCGTGTCTCCGTAACACCGGTTCCTCAGGTGTTCATGCTACGGCTATACACTACGATTTAAATCGGTTTTGTGCGCTTAATAATCAGCGGTAGCATCATACCTGATCAGGCACGCCAGTTACGTTTGCCAATATTATACCTCAGATATTGATAACCACCATTTACAAGCCAGTCTGTGGTAATTTAGGGAATATTCAACAAAAAGTACGATGGACAATGCATAATTATACTCGGGGATCAGCACACGACAAGGGTCATCTGTCGTGAGGTGAAGTGCACCAGCAAACATTATCCTCTGCGAGCAGCGCCAGAGACGGGTTTGCAATATAATCCGCGTCCGCGACTAAATGTTATTTAAAATATCGTCATATGGCACAGGGGAGCCTGCAAAATAAAGCAGAAGAACTGAAAAATAAGAGGGATTTATTACATACCACACTCTTCAAATGACACCTTCATCGCTTGTTGAACAGCCTACCCCTGTATATACTTCCAAAAATAGGACCGCCGTACGATCAGCTTGTTCGTTGAAAGTAGAAAACAAAAGGAAAGTGAACGCGAGATTTGTGTGTGGGATTCTAAAACGACTCATTGTTTGATCTCGCTCCGAATTTGTACACAGCGTCCGCCTCCCCTCCTCCCCCCACCACCGATGTCTCGGCGAAATAGCAGTGCATTTCGCGTATAGTTGGCTAGTGAACCCTACCTGGCTTACGTTTTGACGAACGTCTTATCATGTGAGAAGCTGCACTGGATTTTTTTTTTCATTTCCGTTCGAGCTATTATGTTTCTTAATACCGCACCTTGCACACATCTATTTCTTTTTCCGCGGTTTCATTAACGTGTCTTGGTTTTTGCTATATGGCGTGTATGGGCTCATATTTAACGACGCACAGGCTTGGAATATACTTAACATTTTCGCATGGTTTATATCTTATAAAGCATAAGTTATTGTCCGGGATTGGGTAATCACATCCCGGAAACATATTTTCTGCGATGTATATATTCGAACGAAGCCGCATTCGTTATCCACGCTGGCAAAATGAAGCCAACCTCTCATTGTGCCAGTATCAGGTCTAAACGAGGCGACGAGTAGAATTCATTTGTGTCTGATGATTTGGAACCACGGTGACATGGATGATATGTCTGCTCTGCCGTCACCGACGCCCGTGAAGAGCGGCGACGAAGCGCGCAGAAACCGCGTCCGTCCCCGGGCAGCTCTTGCAGAGCGATCGAATACTCTACGAAGACGCAGCTGCTTTTTGAGTGACCTAAACATACTCTTTGCTTATAGAAGTCACCATTACAAGTTTTTTTTTAGGGCACGGAAAGGCGAAAAGAAGCGAAACAGGACCAAAACACTGCACGAGCCCCTATCAGCCACGCAGCGCAAATCCCGTCAACGCCGCAGAGAAGAGCGGCGGCAGGCGGCGCGGCGATCGCGAAGCTCGAGGCGTATAGTGTAGTGGCCTGGCTGCGGACTACGACAAGGCGCGCCTGCGGACTACGACAAGGCACGCCAACGCCGCGTGACATTGTGAGTTACTAAAATGCTATGCATTTAAAACCCGCGAAAACAGGTGCAAGCGCCAGGGACACGCTTCCACGAACGTGGTCTGCATGCCTGTTCCCACGCATCTCGTCCGAGACAGGACAGCTACTCAAGCCAGCTGAAAACCCATAACATTCCGCCTTAACGACCCGGCGCGTCCCCAAGATTCTCCGCCGTTGACAGGCGATGCCCCGTTAATTGGACCGTGGGCCAGAAACAGCGCGTACGGACAAAAGGACACCGCGGCCGGCTCAGGCGTCGCCTCTGCCGCGCCCATCCCGGGCCGCAACGCGCGCCCCCTCGCAAGCCTCCGCTCCTCGCGCGCACTGGCCAACTAAGGGAAAGCTATCGCCATAAATCGGCCACTGTCTAACCACAGTTGACAGCTCCAACCTCCCCGTCTCCGGTGGCGCGACGGACCATGGCCTTTACAACCCGCTAAACGAAAAACGCAGCGGACCCCAGAGCTAGCTGCCGCCATGCCCCCGGAATGCCATTTGAGCCGCCAGGCTTCCAATGTTCCCCCGCAGCTTCACCCTGCGCGCCGACCAAAACAGACCGACGACGTGGCTGCGACCCGAGACAATGAGTCCTCACGCGAGCGGCTTGACCCAGAGGCCACCTGCCCTTAACAGGCTGGCTGCCATAAAGTCATTAATTCCCCTTCCAGGGCCTGCCGCTCCCTCCGCGTTCGACAGATTCCGCGTCGCTGGCACCTGGATCCCTTACAGCGACGTTTTGAGGACTGGTTCGGGTGCAGCCTCGTTGAGCGGGTTCGAAGCGACCGAGTCGGGGAGCGCTGATGATGGGCCCAAAACAGTAGTCGCCGTTGATAGCGCGTGTGCAAAAGACGCTGGTCAAGATGGCGATGAGGGCTCGTAAGAGGGCACCGGAGAAGTGCCAGCGATGAAACTCGTTTCCGCGACGGGCGCCTACGGCGTCGATGGCGACATTGGTGTTGAGTTTCACGAACGCACTCCTGGTCATCCTGCACGTCGCGGTTTACGAGATGCTCTCAGGGCGTTTGATGCAGTGTAGTGGTCGCGGCTGTGTTGTTGGCGTCCACGGCGAGGGCCACAATGTACGTTTCACCCGAGTCAGGCTGCGATTGCAGTAGAGGAGGGCGCTGAGTCAACTTCGTGGCGGAGTTCACGTGCAACGCTGGCGTATCGGGCGACAATGTTCGGAAAGATTGCGTGGTCACGGAGCAAAGACGCTCACCGGAGCCCTCGCCTGAGGTAGTACAAGGGGAGGAGGGCTGCGGCCGGTTGGCGTCCGTGACGACGTCGGCTGTGAGTCTTGTCGGTGTAGGTGTGGCTGCCGTGCTGGAGGTGGAGCCCAGGGGGGCGACACTAGTGGCAAGGGACGAGGGCGATGGCGCAGAGGGCACAGTGTGCGGCTGTGAAGGGTGCGTGTACCCGTTCTTCTGCAGACCGAAACAGGTCGTCCGGGAGGCCGTAGTGCGCGAGCACGGCAGCCCGAAGGTCGTCGTAGGGGGTTTCGCTGGGCGGTGGTAGGGCGAGGGCGCAGCGGAGCTCGAGCGGAAGCGTTTTCCAAAGGATGGACCTTGAACGGCTGTATGGTTACGTAGTTCAGCGAGAACGTAGCCTCAAGCTTGATAAACCAACCTCGGAGGCTGCGTGACTCGAACTCCGGTATGGGCGGGTCCCCCCCCCCCCCCCCCCCCCCCGTCGCCATGTCGGTGTGCCGGTGGCCGGCTGCCAGGCGCGTAAAGTCCGGATCACCACCTTGTAGGAAGCAGTCGTGAAGCGGATGCGGCTTCCAACATTTGTTTAGGTCGCGTAGGCCTGGCCAGAACGAGCGGCCGCCCAGCTGCTGAGTCGCGTTCCAACTGTGTCGGGTGGAACTTTCACGCGCCAGTCCGCTGATGGTGATTGTCAAAGAATGCCGATGATGATGATAGTGGCGTTGATGGTGACGATGGCGATGATGTCGCTACGATAGCTTTTTGAGGAGCGCGGCTCCCGTTCAAGACGTCTTTCCGGAGTCATGTGCCTCGGAGCCAGCGGGTTACGCTTGCACCGCGTAAGTCCGGGCGGCGACTTTTGTAAGCGCCGCGACGTCTAGTGGCCGCCCGGAGCGTGAGAAACTTGTTCCTCCGATGTTTACGCGTTTTCGTGTGTCCGCCAAGTCTGGGAGAGCAGACGAACGGCGGGAATTTGATGGGGCACGTGTGGCCCCACCATTGGTTGATTCCAGAGGTCTGCCTGACCAATGAAATCTGCTGCGCGGCCTACGGGCGCGAGGAATTAAACTCCCGCGTAGGGTAGCCAGAAGCGGACTACTTGGATGGAATTTTTTGAAAACATCGGAAAACCAGTGAGCCTCCATGCTTAGTGCACGTAAAGCTTTGCCATTTAGAGTTGACCGCTGACCCGCCGCGGTGGCTGCGTTGTGCTGCTGAGCACGAAAACGCGAATTCGATTCCCGGCCGCGGCGGCCCGCTTTTCTGATGGAGGCGAAAAGCAAAAACGCCCGTGCGTATGAGATTTCGGCGCACGTTAAAGATCCCCAGTTGGTCAAAATTAATCAGGAGCCTTTCACTACAGCGCGCCTCATCGCGTGCTTTGCGTCGGCGCGTTAAACCCCACAATCAATCAATCAGTTAGAGTGGATCGCTAAGGTGGGACACCTAACCCAATTAGTCGATCGCCAAGGCAGCAAGGTTTTCCCAGCCCTTTTCGTAAATACGTTTAAGTACCTAATTTTAAATACAGTTTTTGTTTGTCACCATCTTGTCATCATCGTCTTCTCATCTCTTCGGATTCTACGCCAACACCGCCCACTTCTTGAGGTGAAAGTTTCCTTCGCCACCACAACGAACCTGCTAACTTACTAACAAGGCTTTACTGACAGGAATGAGAGTCTTAGCTACTTCGGAGAACGTACGCAGTGCAGAAGAAGACATTAAACTTCGCAAGTCAGGGGCAATGTCAAGCAACTTTATTTAACAACCAAGAAGCGCTCACGCAGAATTTGTACAAGTGTCATAAATATCCAAAACAACTGGGGAAGCTTCGTTAGCCAGAATGATTGAATGAAGGCCTTTATTTGTAAATAAGACAAGGCCCTGTGGGGTTATTGAAAGACGACTGAGAAGTAGGTGAAAGTGTCAGCCGAAGTCTCATGAAACCCGGTTAAACACTGCAGGTATCTTTCAAGGTTTAACGGTCGACCGCTCTTGGCCCTCATCTACGCAGACGAATTTCCTTTTTCTGGCTGACCGTTTGCTTTGAAGAAACCACTGGTTAGCGAATAGATCCCGATGCGCACAAGAACGCATTGGAAACATTGACCATTGTCCTTTACAAAGCCTACACTCTAATTTTTTAACGCGTAGCAAGCGTGAGTGTCGGTGATTTTTCGCATGCTTGTTCCAAGCGTGATGCGCTTTCACGCTGAAAAATCACGCTTCCTAAGCATGATTCGCGGGATGTGTAACGCTTGCAAGGCGTGGGTAAAGGATATTTTTTGCACGCTTGTTTTTGGCGTGGTGAACTATCATACTGAGCGTTCACGCTTGCCAACCGTGACTGGCGACCTTAACGCTTAGTGAAGGCGAAAAAGAGGATTTGTATTACCCGATGCGGCATTCTCCAGCGAGAAAAAGGAAATTTTTCTGTGTGAGAGGTCCGGGCAAAGAGCGATCGACCGTTAAACCTTGAAGGGTAAACTTTTGGGTATGTGTGTGTTCTTGCTATTTGGTCATAATGAACATTTAGGCAGATTTTAAAACCGCTTTGCAGATATGGAGTCTCGGGAACGTTCCACATAGCCTGTAGATGACAAGCCTTCTCACATACGCACTCAAGATTTCTACATTCTATCGATATAAGCGAGACCTCGAGCAGGTTTTATTTTCTTTACGTGTGAACTGTTGCTATTACAACAATTCCATCGAGCGAAAAACCGCAGTATTTCAGAGGTATTCGTCACAGAACCCGGTTTTCTTGCGGCCATACACTTTTAAGCATGTTTTTAGTTTTGGGTTTATTCGTCTTCGTGGTTTATTTTTGCAGTAAAAACAGGAATTGTAATCAGTTCATCTGCAATAACACTGAAAGGCGGGCTAGTTGGTGACAATTCATAGCTGTAACGTTTGCGCACAAAAAACGAGGACTGAACGGAGACATGAAGACCAGCGCAGTCACGAAAAACAGCGCAGTCTTCGTTTCTCCGTTAAGTCCTCGTTTTTTGTGCTCAAAAGTAAGAGCTATGAAGTTCATCTGCATCGACCAATCGTGAAACCTTCACGCATTTTTAAAATGTCACATGTTTCAAGCTGGTTGCTTCACATTATTCTCCCTGCTGAAATTAATACTATAATCCCACAGTCCTTTTGTTTATGTCCTCCGTAGAACATTTGAATTTATTTATTTTAATGCCCGTAAGGCGTTACTTATGGAAGTAGTGCGGCAGAAACAACTGTGAATGCACCAAGTAGCGACAAAAACACACTAGCAAAAATTTAAGAACTGCGGGTCAAATACAAAACAACAGTCGGAACAAAAATTTGGTCAAGATGATTGAAAGTGGTTTTGAGTATATGTACATTGATTATCATACTAGCTTTTGAAGGCGGTAAATTTTCCTGGAGCAAAAGCTAATTTTAGCTTACTAACCGCAAGACCAGTGCTAGAATAGGGGGGTGGGGGTGGTGGAGGAGCTAAGGACCATTTGCCCCGGGCTGCAGCGCAAAGGGCCCATGTATTTCAACTTGCCCGCACCTTCATTTTACATGGAATCAGTACACAAGAGATGCACCCTGAGAGATGTGAACAAGAGTATTTACATTATCAAGATGGCGTCCGTGTCAGAGTCTGCGTAGGCTGTGCCCACCCACCGCTGCATGCTTTGTCGGATGATTTGTCCATACTGCTACGCTGCACTTCCCTCTTCTTCGCCGTATTGCGACGATGTACTGAACCACAGATAATGACCACTTCGAGCGGCACGCATGAAGGGAGAAAACCAGAGCGAAGAAACGGGTCCACGCTTAATGTTAAAACTTCGTTTAAGCTGCAGCCATCGATTAGGTCCATGGGCTCGACCTGGCGCTGAAGTCGCCCGACTAACCCGAACAAAACAGGGGGGAGTCCGACTTTTCCGCCGAAGCTTCGACGCGGCCTTTTGTTTTAGAACCCGAAAGTTCGGTAAAAAAAAAAAAAAAAAAAAAAAAAAAAAAAAAAAAAAAACGCTGTTCCACTCAATGTGAAAGCTGTGGGAAGTGCAGAGCAGTGATTCGCCGTAATGGAGTGTGACGCCGTTATCCGCTCACTCTTACCACCCATCACACTCTTCGCCGCGCTGTCTCATTCCTCTCCTGATTAATTCAACAGTGGTTTGTCCAGCACATTTCAAATTTCCCGCCTTCACAGTCCCAGCGCGCCCCCTTGAAACTGCGCCAGAGGGAGTTTTGTGCTCGCGTAATTCCTCCGGCACGTGCCGGCGTTGCACTTTCACTTTTAAGTGCAGTGCACCTTAGTCGCTCGCCTTATCGTCGTAGCTCGCTCGCTGGACCAAGGCGTTCCGTTGTAGCGCTGTCGTCGCGGCGTAACCCAGAGGCTTCGAAAGCCAAGCGGTTTATATAGTCATAAGCGTTCGAAATTCCTGAGCCGCTGGCGCTTGTCCTACATTCACCCGTTGCCTAGTGCAAAAAAAAAAAAAAAGACTATAGGTACATTTGAGGCAAAATATACGTAATTAACCGGCAGCGCCCGCGTTCAATTAGTTAGGAACGCTCGTTGAGTCGGTTTTTACGACAGTAAGCGAAAAAAGCGGCCGCGCAAGAAAAAAGTAGCGCTTTCGAAATGACGCAGAAAGGCTCCATCCGCACAAGAAAAAAATGGCGCGTTCGAAATGACGCAGAAAGGCTCCATCCGCACAAGAAAAAAAAAAGCGCGTTCGGAATGACGCGAAACAGCTCCAGCATACGAAATTAAAGCAAGCACAAAGAGAACAGAACTCCCGCTGGCGCTTTCAGGCAGGTGGGCGCGCGAGCACTGAGAAGGCAAGAAATTTGAATTGCATGGGGTGGTAGCAGTGAGCGGATAACGGCGTACAGCCCATTATGGTGAATCACTGTTCTGCACTGCCGACAGTTTTCCCATTGAGTGGAGCGGCTTTAAATTTTCATGCTTGCTTTTCCTCCCGCGCAGGCTGGCGTTGCACTGCCACTTTTTTTTTTTTTCGATATCATAAAAAGCAACCCAACAAGCGTTCTGAGCGAAATGTACGTGGGTGCTGCCGTTTAGTTACATATATTTTGCCTCAGATGTACCTGCAGTTTTCTGTGCGCCAAACAAATGCGAGATCGCGGTTCACGAGTTTCGAACGGTTGTGACTATTCAAACAGTTTGGTTTTCGGAGCCTCAGCGGGACGTTTTACGACAATACGCCGGGCTCTACTTGGGTCTGTTTTCTCGCTGCGGCGCCTGCTTCATGCAGTAGCTTGACATAGAGAGCTATGGCGACCTACGACGACAAGGCGAGCCGCTAAAGTGCTCTGCACTTGAAGGAATATCACTCTCACTGGCGCAGTTTCAGACAGGGGGCGCGCGAGAACTGCGAAGACGGGAAATTTGAATTTCGTTGGGCAAACATCCATTCCAATTACAAGAGAGGAGTGAGACAGGCCGGGAAAGACCGTGATGGGTGGTAGTGAGTGGATAAAGGCGCTACAGCCCATTATGGCGAATCACTGCTTTGATACAGTATTCACATTGAGTGGAACGGCTTTAACTTTTTTCTCGGACCCATTCCTACCTTTGTGGCATTGCTCGAAACTCGCTCTTCTTGGCCCATTCGTCTGCGGGGGTATGCGGCTACATCTTCAGAGTTATCATCATCATCACGCCGACATTCCCGCGTTTCTCGTGCTCCTCCTACCGCGAGTTGACACGTGTCAGCGTGATTGGCCAATCCTGAACGACCACATTGGAGGTGCGACGTCATTTTCCCCGCCGCTACCATAGCCAGGCGACCAGTAGTAAAAGCGGGTGCTCGGATGCGAGCTCACTTCGTCATCAAGAGCCAATATGATTCTTCCGTTCAGGCGAGGCTTTTCAACCAGTCATCACTTCCACTCATGGCACGGGCTCCTGAACACCGGCCGCTTCGAAATTCGGCTTCCCAGTGGCAGGCGCCCGGCGGACCCACCGTTCGCCAGCACGCCGCCGCCTCGCTCCGTGGGCCCTCCGCCTGCCGCAGTGGCAAACACGGCGGCAGCAGCATACGAAACGCACGCCCCGGCTTCGACCCCCACCGGGCCGCCACACACGGGGCGTGCGGCGGGCACACAGACCGCGTCCATCCACGAGCACGTGCCAGAAGACGACGAAGACGGGGCGCCGTGTCAGGTCTGTGCTGCTTGTGCTGGTGCGACGAGTGCGTGGGGTCGCTGTGCCGACCCGCGCCCTTCACCTGCCGCCGCAGCCCTCAGCAGAGGAGAGCCAACCAGGGGTCCACCGAAGACTCTTCGGCCAGGTAACCCCAGGCTTGAACCCCAGCCCTGGAGCCCTCACCTTCGAGCTGCTCTCTGAGCAGCCCATTATCGTCAATCCTGGCGGGTGGGGCAGTGGGCCCTCCGCCTGAACAGCGGCCGACTTCCCTGCTCGCGCCTGCCTGCAGAAGCACCCCGAGCGCACGCGAAGGCCCCCACCGGGCTTCCCACCACGGGGCATGCGGTGGGCACGCAACCCGCGTCCACCCATTGGGCGGACCCCGGGGGATGATGACCCGGCCATCACGACGCGGCTCGCGTGGTTCACGAAGGATGGCGTGGTCTGCTGTGACGAGTGCGCCGTGGACCCCGGCGGCGCCGCGACCTTCCCCACCCGCCGCAGCCCTCCGTCTGGGAGATGAGGGGGCGGGCCAACCTGGAGGCCTGACCGGCAGGTGTTGCGGCTGGGCTTCAAGCACAGACCTCAAGCCACGCTAACACCGGCCCGCCATCACACTGCCGTCGACCCTGGTGGGTGGGAGTGATCACCACAGCAGCAGCACCATGGACTTCGGACTGGACAGCGCGGCTCCGTAGGTTCGACGTCCCCCAATGGACCTCAGCCCGGCCCGCAGGGACTGCAGCGCGTGTGCGTGTATGGGCCGCCACCCGCGGCCGGAATCCACGCCTGCAGCCATTCGACTACGGAATTCGTTGAGGGGGAGATACATAGATGGCGTTATCAACTCTACAATGCGTTTATCTTTACAAGTATGCTCAACTACACCATCTCTATGGGCGTCTTGGCTCCTGCGTCTTTGCTGAGGAATGCCTTTGTATCGTTAGTGTTATCATTTACATTAGTCTTCAATTATACTAATGGCATCCAAGCTCTTCAATTTATGTCGTCGTATTGTGCTGGTTTTCAAGATTATCCTGAATTATGCGATCGATATGCGCATATTGACTCTTCTATTAATGTGTTTTACGATATCCAAGTTTGTCGCATTGCCCGTGACATAGTTGACGCACATTCCCCAGCAGTAGAATTTATTGCAGACCTGTGCCGGTGGCCCTTGATGAAGGCTTTTACAGACGATAGTCTTTCGTGGGCTACTTTAACGGGAAGATTTTGGTCTGTGTGTCTGTATGTCTCTCACTCGATTCAGCCAGCCTGCCCAAGCAACATAGATGTTGCGCAATAGTCTTATATACACAAAGCCATATCTAAGCGCTAACTCCGGTGTTAATGTTCATACTTGCCGACATTGTTAAGCAAGAACAAGACATTACGCAAATACAAGGCAGAAAACCAATACATGAGTGTCATTTGCAGTGTTCCTTTATTAAAAAATATACGCATGCCTGCTTTTTGCGATAGCAAATACAATAGATCAACCGCAAAAAATCCTCGCCTGCTGTTGCCTGCGCTACCTGGTGGAATTCAAAAAGACCAAATAGCAACACCAACGAAAGGTTCAACTAGATACGTTTCGCGTTCCGCTTGGAACGCTCGTGGAGTAGGGCAACGCGGTTCTATAAACGCTGTAGTCGCGTGCCTCGCTTCACGCGTGTCTCCGCTTACAGAAAGAAGCGCTGGCATCGAGGCATTCTACTTGGAGCAGAGGAAAGCGGTAAATTTAAATTGACTTGAGCAAACCTGTAGCGTGTTGTCTTGGAAAGAACGAGACTGGAGAGGAACTGCATGAGAGGTGAGCGGGAAAGAGAAGGGATGGAGTTACTTGCCAGAGGGGCCACTAGACTATCGTCTTGCGTCGACATTTGCAACCAAAGGGGCAGATACGGAGCCAATTTTTGGGATGGGTTGTTGTTGCGTGCGAGAAAGGTTGTGTGAGCTTACCGGGAATGTATAGTTTTTTTGCGTGTTTGCAATTAAATGTCGGAGGCCATGAAACTCGCTCGGCCGTCAGGTTTTCACAGGAAATAGAAAATAATGGGACTGAAAAAAAAAAAAAACAGCTGGGGGAGATTGAAACTTGAAGAAGGTGGCTGCTGGGACGAAGAATAAAAATGAGGTGAAAGCAGGGGTGTAGAGATGAAATGAAGGTTGGTTGGAAAAGCTAACTGGAGAGAGAGACTCGGGGAGGGGGGCGGAAGGGGGGGCGGGGGGGAGGGCGAACAGCTTCGGTGTCCACCGACGGGTGAAGCAATCGGGCAACGCAGTTTTCCTGAGATGCACTCTTCCAACCAACCAATTAGTCCTACCGTATTCACCCGATTCTAACGCGCACCCGATTTTCCTGGCAAAAAAACCGAAAAAACTTGCCCCTCCGATTGTAACGCGCACGGGACTTTGTGACCCAGACAAACGAATGCGAGATAAACGGGCGATTTATTTCCCGAAGTAATCTCACTCATCTCACTCCTTGTCGATCTCCGCTGACCACAACATCTCATCCTCGGTGCCTTCAAGCGCGTTCGCGATGCCACACTTCTGAACAAACGTTCAACCATAGTCAATGGGATCGTAGCCCACGCCTCGCACGCCCATCACGAGAGCTTCTCCAGAGGTGCACGCTTCAGCCGACCGCTCGTTCTGAACGCGTGGGAGCCGGTGCTGTCATTGCTGTTATCAAGCGCGCAAGTGAAACGATTTGACGATTTGTGTGAACGCCGATAGAAAAGCCTAGGCGCCTAGGCTTGCTGCGTCCGAAAAATCGTTGCTAAAAGCTTTGGCGCCACCTTGAGATGGCGATGGCGATGGGTGAGACGAAATTTCCGCTGTTTCGGCAGTTTCGGTTTTGTATGCGATTCTAACGCGCATGCGGTTTTTCGGCCTACTTTTTCAGAAAAAAAGTGCGCGTTAGAATCGGGTAAATACGGTAATTGCAAAGGATCATAAGTTGCGTGGAGATGGCTCAGTTAAATTTCGCTGATACCCGCTGCGGTGGCTCAGTGGCTAAGGCGTTGCGCTGCTGAGCACGGGTTCGATTCCCGGCCGCGGCGGCCGCTTTTCTGATGGAGGCGAAAAGCAAAAACGCCCGTGTGTACGAGATTTCGGCGCACGTTAAAGATCCCCGGGTGGTAAAAATTAATCCAAAGCCCTCCACTACGGTGAGCCCCATCGCCTGTGTTGTGTCGGTGCGTTAAACTCTACAATCAATCAATAAATTTCGCTGATTGTACCTAGCGACGCTGTGCATGGCGCTTTCAAAGAGATGGAGAGATATTGAAGGGGCGTATCCCATCCTGCCTTGGTAGTGAAACTCTAGAAACAAGGGGAAAGTTGTCTACCTAAGAAATGCTGCAAGAAAGCGGTAGTTATGTAGGCATTTACATTATTTACTCGTCTGGTAATCAGGTAAACGTACGTCCCTCTATTTCACGCTTGTGTAACGTTAAAAGCAAGACAAAAGCGCATTTGCATGTTTTCTGTGTTATTTTATTCTCCTCCTCATTATCATCATCAACAGCATATTTACGTCCACTGCAGGACAAAGGCCTCCCCATTGACCTCCACCCGGTTCTGTCCTGAGCTGCGCGAGTCCATACTTCTTAATTTCTAAAAATAACTAGCAAAAATAAAAGATGGCATCAATCTACAACTGCAATCACTGCGGAGGTTGTTGTCCGTAACCCACGTTACGAGAAAATTTGTTATTCATTTGTACAATACTGCGGTCCTTGAGAGGTCCATGCAGAAAAGAGATGTGCAGTCTTTGTCAAAATTTTCTAAGCCAAACCTAGGCCTTCCGGACCACAAAGAATTCAAAGAATAAGCTTAACTTTTAAACTTCGACAAAATAATTTTATGACAGCAGGAAATGTATTCTCTATATCTTTCCGGCATAAAACATTTCCGCCTCGCTCGAGACGTAAGCTTGTACATTGAATTTGTTGCGGCCTGTGCACTTAAGCCTTGACCTAAAATTCTGCAAACGCTGTAAACAATCGGAAGACGTTTGTACGGATACAAGATCGATACATGAACGCATGGATACATGATCGACAGGTAAGAATGCCGTCATTATACATTGGATGACCGCAAGGGGTGAACACTCTGGCCAAACATCCCAGTCGGAAAGAGTTTTTTGGGGAAAATAAGTTTTTTTGTTGTTGAGTACGGGCAAAAACGATTTAATACTTCGGCTGTGTTTGTGACGAGACGCTCGGCCAGGGTTGTTATTGTGGGGAATGTGACCACGTGGCGGATAGCGCGTTTTCCCTTCGTTCGGCTTCAGCCGCCAATGCTTGCTTACTTCGCGGAGCTTGTCTTGGCGAGACGTCGGCGAGGGGGATCTGCCTCCTCGCCGAAGGAGTGTCTTGTGGCCGGCGAGAGGGCGCGGGATGCAAGCGGGAGGTTGATGCTGGGGAAGCGAGGACACGCCTGGCGACCTCCTGCCTTCAAGGATCGGGCAGAAAGGAGGGCGACAATGGCTGCCATCAGCGTCCCAGCGAGGCAAACGGGAGCGCGCTGAGGTGCCCCGGAGATGACTGTTGTTGCGGTGAGTCGAACCTCTCGATTCCCTTAAATTGCCCGGGCGAGGAACTAGACCCTCGCCGTCAACCAGCTAGCCTGCATGCTGTTTGAACGTTTATTATTCAGTAATAAATGTCAATGAGCGAAAACACTTGTCACTTCCTTTGTTCCGTCGAGCCACAGCGCGACGCGGATGGCGCGGTATACAGCGCGCAGTCGCGGGGTGGGAGATAGCTCGCTAGCTGGACGAAACGAGAAGACAAAGACTGATTAGTCTCTCTCGTAGCCGGTTTTGGTATTAATGGGGAAAGTAAGCAACCTACTTTTACCCCTATAAATCCCCACATTATGTAATCCCGTGACTGCATTCCCAATTTATCCAGAAACAACGGCTGTTTCAGACAATCAAGCACCCAATAATTCGTTCGCCAAAGGGTTTGCACACCAAAATGTTCGTGCGCCAAAATGACTGTACACCGAAACGTCCTGCACCGAAATCTCCTAGACCCGGTTAGAATATTGTGCGCACTTCGTTTCGTAGTGGACGCAAACGAAGTCATGTGTTCGAATAAACGAGTGATTGCACGAGCAGTCATGATATAATGAGCCGAAGCGTTCAATCGCGTCCGCAACGTCGCTTAAACTGTTTCGATTCTGCTTCCCAGAGTGCCTCGCGGGTTCCCGCGAAACAGGAACAAAAAACGACACTTGACCCACAGCGGAATGAAGCTGGACGTTGCCGTGGAACGGGGTTTGGAAGACTTGCCGTAGTGTCCATAACTGTTAACAAAGGCGGATCCAGACTGACATTTTAGCGAATGCGGCGGAAGGGAGAGCGCGTACTTCAAAGAATGGCCAAAAGCGGTATGGGATACGCAGTGTAGAATTCCTGATGGTGATTCGGGAGGCCCTTAGTGGTCCGATCATTGCATGCCACTCCCCTTGTATGCGCTTCCGGGAGAAAGGAACGGCGCAAGGGACAAATTGCCAACAAAAAGTGGCTGAAAGAGAATACAATGAGAAGGGCAGATAAGCCACTCGCCCGATCCTGGTCGATCCCGAAAGTGGGTATGTGCCTAAGTAAAAGAAACAACAGCAACGGGAACAAATCGGCACGACCGTTGGCAACTCCCAAAAGCCGCAACGGTAGCAAGCGATTTTCCTCCTTTGCGCTCATTCTTACTTTATCACCGTTTCAATACCATTCATTAGAGAGGTATAGCAGTGTAGAGAACCGGTCCCGGTACTGTACACGGTAGCCAACCGGCACCCCTGCGCGTGCGCAGAGGGGGCGATGCCGGTTCTCAGCTCTGGTATAACTCTATTGATCCCGACCGGGAAGGAGCATGGTACGGTTTTCCAAATGATTCTGACCTAGCGCTAAAAGCCAGTAGTGTCAGTACTCCTAAACATGAGTCGTTGCAGAGCGAAGCCTGACTGTAACGACACTCCCTCTGGGGGCGTCATTCTTAAACCATACGGTGTCATTCCCGTTGTCGCCAGCCGGTGGCGTACTTTCTTTGCAACTTCTCCCAGTCTGACCCCCTCCGGCCTGGGAGTCGACGAAGACGTGGAGGAAAAAAAAAGTTTTTTCTCCATGAAGTACGAAAGGGAGGTCCGCTCTCTCGCCAGTGCCGGCCGACACGCCCGGCGCAAACAACAGAAGGCAGCCGATTCAAAAGACGCTTGGAGCTTTTGTTGAGAAGACGGCAGAGGAGGGAAGGGGACCTCGGCGCTCTGTAAACCGGGACGGGGTTCTTTCATGAAAAGGAGCCTGGATCGAAAGCGCGGCGCGGAATAAGAGGCGGAGGTTGAAAGAAATCTCAAGCGAGCAGACGGAGGGGAAAGAAATTGCGAGAGGAAGAAAAAAAAAAAAGAAGGACGATAAAGAAAGCGCGCTGCCAGAAGTGAGAGGCTTGGGCGGAGGGGAAATCTCGGTCGCGGGCACCCTTCATGCAAGGGGCTCACTAAAGTCTGTCGATAATCGTGTGACTCGTGCACAGAGAACGGCATGAGAGTTATATCCGTACGAGCGCTAGGTCGTGTGCTGCCTGCACACTTCTTTCCCACACGTCGGTACGGATCCGCGTGTTCGGCACACTACTCCTGGGACTGGCCTTCTGGCATTGCACAGAGACTCTCTCTCTCTCTCTCTCTCTCTCTCTGACCTCATCTTCTCTGTCTCTCATCTCTCGTCTCTCATCTCTCTCTTTGGGCATGACGTAAGACGGCTGGGTGGTCGAATCTGAAGAAAAACGTGTGCGCCACCCTTCTCACTGAGCGGGAATGAGTCCTGACCTTGGAGACGTGCGCACGGATGAATTCGACTCCAGTGCCTTTTAAAGCGAAGCTTTCTTGGGCTCGCTGATGGCGGTGTCGCAAGCAAAACGCACGGAAGGAAAGCCAACTCTGCCCAAAGGGAGGGCACATGATGATGAGGATGATGAAACAAGAGAATAGCGCTTCTTGTGATCGGAATCGAACCCGCGTGCCCCGTGTTATCAGGTCGACGACTGGGTCGTCACCGCATTCAATTCGCTAAGCATTTACTTTAGGTTCGTCGCGTGGGCGTTGGCTTTGGACATTGAGATTAAGGCAGTAAAATGCAAGTCCTTCAATACGTGCCGCCTCTTCGTTCAAACAACACCACACAAAACACCTTTTGGCGCACTCTCTCTTCAACAAAGTTTAAACCCCACCCGCCTAACGACGACGATGGAGGTAGGGGGCGCTCAGCTGTCTCGCGAGGGATTCATTTGCGTTTGTCTCAGTTTGGACCTTGACTCACAGGCAGTTCACACTTCCATCGTTGACGCTTGGTCTTTGACGCTCAGGCGGTTTGCATTTTGATCGTTGACACTTTCCCTTTGATTGCAGCGGCTTTGACTTTGGCACTTCGCCCTTTAATTTCGTACTCAAGAAGGCGTCGCGTTTGAACAACCATCATCGTCGTTAGACGGAGGGGATTTTAACTTTATTTGACACTACTATCGGCCAAGTTCAGGTTAAGCCATTAATGGTGTGCAAGGACAGGTCTTTTCATCGATGCTGTATCGATGCTGGCTTACTGTAAGGTCCACTGATAACGAGTTAACGAAAGTTGGGGTAATATTCTAGCAATAGCGGAACTAACTTCCGTGTTCAATAACAGCATACCACTCTAATTCAAATAAGCTTGGATTATACAACCTTAGCTGAAAAAGCAGCAGTGTGAAATCTGCATGCCGCCAGCTTCGTCCGGTGTTCCGCAGGGAAGGGTCTTGGGGCCTATTCTCTTAGCGAGCCAGCTGAAAATAGGAGATTTCCGCTATATATGATACCATTGCGTCTAGGTACATAACACAGCGAATAATCAAAGTAAGGCTCCCCTGTGCGTGCTGTGTGGCGTGTGAATTCGGAAGGCGGAGAGATGGAGAGCGCGCCGCTGCATAAGCTACCGGTTACAATGGCCACTTCTGGTTCATCTCCGAGTTTCGGAGCCCCAGCCCGCTGCCCCGGACCTGCCGTCCGGCGCCCCTGCCGAGGGGGTCCGAGGGCTCTAGGCGAGCGAGCTGGAGAGGTTCGAGGGGATGTTGAGTAGCAGACAAAAAAATCATTTTTAAATAAAGTTTGCTCGTGTGTCGTCGCTGCTGGTGCGGCTTCTAAGGGGTAGGGCGCACGCGCACCTTGAATATAAGCGCACGTGCTCCTTGAATAAAATGTCGCGACAACACTGGGATCTCAATGGATGAGGTGGAGCCAGACGTTTGATTGATCATAAAAAACTGAAGCTAAGCGAGGAATGGCTCTAGTGCTCGCCGATCACCCTTATTCCACTTCCTCGTCTTCCAACCCTGAGGACAAGCTCTGATGATGATCTCTGACGAACGAGTTATCGCTTGACCGGCGTCGCGGGAGAGATGACAAGTAAAATTGATAATGGTGGCACTCCCACTTCGAGCGCACGCTTGGGCTATTGCCAAAACTCCCCGTGGTTGTCCCCACGCGCTGAAGCCGCCGGCATGTGGGGACAACAACGTGAAGTTTTGGCACAGCGGCTAGCGTACGCAACGTTACAGTAGATGGGTAGAGGGACCCGACTAGGCAGGTGCGCATTCGTTCCGCGGGGACGAGCGACCCGCCTCGCCGAGCCCGCGCATTCGTTCCCGTGAGGGGTGGCCCTCCTGGCCGCACCCACGCGCGCATGGGCAGTTGGGTCCCACTTTCCGCCGACCCTAGCATAGCGTTCGCTCGCTGCTGTGCTAAAAGTAGCTAACAGCGCACCAAGCAACCCGCTGCGCGTGGCCTCTGGGGTCAGCTTCCGGCGGCGCGCCGTTGCTCCGGCCGTCCCATTCGGCGCGGAGCCAAGCGGAGAAATGCGATCAGCAGTGTGGCTTCAGCTGATCACAGAGGCCACGGGCGGCGCGTTCTGTTTCCCGCCTTCTCCGCTACGCCTCAGTTGGAGCGTTCGTAGTTTTGGGAAAATCGGGAAGACCAGTCCTCGGCACGAGCCGAGGTCGGGGTGGCAAGCGGGGATGGGCTCTCTTCCCTGGCTTAGAGCTCACCGGACCAAGACCTTTGCCTGCCAATATGTCCTGGACCGAGGAAGCCACCGCGAAGTCTCCAATCTACTTTTTTTCTCAATAAAAAGAGTTTATTCTCATTATCCGCTCGGTAAACCACGTCCTTGTCTTCCTCTGCGAGTACGCCGCAGCAGGACCGGAATATTCGTCCCGCTGTAGCCGCTGTTTGGAAGCGCGACAATATATTCGCGGCAATAAACTTGCTTAATGTTTCAGGCCTGTCCAGGTCGTCCTTTTTTCGCCCGAACCCCGAGTCACGCGCGGCTCTGCGCATGGCGGATTGGGAGCCGTGTGAGGCGCCAAGCATTACGGCGGGACGGTTGCATAACCGCTAGTAGGTGGAGTTCGTCGGGTCGCCTTACGTAGGCGACCCGACGAATCCGAAGCTTGACGCACAATGAGCATGTCGTTGCCTGGCACATTGTTAAACTTAAATGGACCTGCAACACTTTCGAGAGAGAGAAGAGAGAGAGAGAGGAGAGGAGAGAAACAACCTTTCGCTGAGCCCATTTCAGGTGACGCTCGCAGGCGTCAGACGGGGTGGAACCCTATTCACGAGTCCCATATGAGTCCAATAGCTCCTGGCCCCTGGACGCGAGCTCTTGCTGCGTCGACAGGTCGGAACTGGACATCAAGATCTCCCATCGCTCGGGTAGGGGGGGAAGGGGAAGGGAAGGTAGGGGATTCTTGAGCTCAGTACACTCCGCCAGTATGTGCGGCAGGGTGCCTTCCGTCTTTTTGCAGAACGGGCAGATGGGGTCGTGTTCTGCCGGGAACATCTTGTTTCAATAAAGCTGGGTGCGCCAGTGGACCCCGCTTGTGCGCGGCGCACTATGTTTGTTGCTTGCGGTCGAGTTGCTGGTGCGGCACGGGAAGCCTGCACCTGGCGCTCCTGTACAGCGTGGTAATCTCGCAGTAGCTCGTAACTGGGTGCGGCAGCTCCGACTCGTCCTCGGCCCGGTCTGGTAGTTCGCGGGCGTAGTGGTCGGCCAGGGCGTTGCCTTCCACTGTCGAGTGTGCCGGAACCCACACGAGCTCTACGTCTCGTCCCGGTGGGCTGCGCTTTGCCAGAATTGCTAGGGCCGCGTGGGAGACGATCCCCTTGCGGTAGTTGCCGTAAGCCGTCTTGGAATCTGTGACGATCGTATGCACGTCTCCGTGCTTGAGGGCGAGAGCGATGGCCACCTCTTCTGCTTGGCTGGCACCTGTCGTCCGTAGAGACGCGCTGGTCACCAGCTTGTCGATGGTCGGGACGGCGGCCACTGCTTTGTTGCTGTGCTGGGGAAGTGAGGCGTCCACGTAGAGGACCCGGGGGTCTGCTTCCAGCTGTCGGGCGAGTGCCTGTGCCCGCGCGGCACGCCTCTCGTCGTTCCTGCCAGCCTGCATATTGCGCTGCAGGGGCTTGGTCTTGAGCGCTTCCCTCCACGGCAGAGGTAGAGGGTGCTTGGGTATCTGTGGTTCGATGGGCCAACCAATCTTCCGGAGGACTGCTCGGCCGTGCTCAGTCTGGCTCAGTCGCACTCTCTGGTTGGAACGATGAGCCTCTATGAGCTCGTCTACCGTATTATGTTCCCCCATGTCCAGCAGCTTCTGCGTAGACGAGTACTGGGGCAGGCCCATAGCCGTCTTGGTGGCTTTCCTTACGATCGTGTCTAGCGTGTTTCCTGTTCGCCTTCGTTAGCTGGAGATACGGGGCCGAGTAGGTGATGCGAGACACGATGAACGCTCTGACCAGGCGAAAGGCGTCGTCTTCTTCTCTGTTCCGGTTCGCAACGCGTCGGATCATTCCGGTGACCTGTTCGGAGGCCATCTTGATCTTAGCAATGGCCGCTGCCGCCTTGCCGTCTCGTTGTAGCAAGAGACCGAGGATGCGCAGCTGCTGCGTGGGCTTGACGTCTACGCCGTCGATGGTAACGATCACATTCGGCTCGGCATCGTTCTTGCGTCTTCTGGGCTGCATGATGAGGAGCTCCGACTTCTGTGGTGCGCAGCACAACCCGCAGGTCTTGGCGTATTCGTGGACCGTCGTTGCCGCCCTCTGCAGGACCTCCTCCGTCCAGGCTTCGGATCCCGCGCGACTCGTCCACACCGTAATTTCGTCGGCGTAGAACGCGTGGTCCACGCCGGCGATCTGTTTTAGTAGATTTGACATGACGGGACCCCACATGGTTCCGTCCTGTCGCCCCTGCTATTCAACACTTTCGATAAACGCTTTCCCTCTTTCCTTCGCGTCTGGAAGCACTGCGAAAGCTACAGTTATCGCCAGCACGGAGCGGCACTGCGTGATTTGCTCGTCGCAGCACATACGCCTTCCGTTTGTGCTTAGTTTTTGTGACTTTATTTTAAAAGGTTAAGAGCGTTCATTGCTGGAACTGAAGACAAACCGGCCAACAGCCACTACATGGCATTAATGACGTAATTCGGGCCTTCGAAGAACGCCAAGACCGGAAAAGAGGGGAAAATCTTTTGAGCGAGTTTCCAAGTTATCTGATAGGCAAATAGCAGTAATTTCAGGGTGAGGTATACTTTGGGAACCCCTAATCTAATTACTGAATGTGTTGGGTGACTACTTTCTGCAAGCATTGAATATTTAAAAAAAATGGAAAAAAGTGTAGCAGCGTCCCTTTAACCTTGCCTGACGCGTACCACACGTTCAGCCTCAATACGGCTTTGCGGGAGAAAGAGAGAATAAACATGTTTAAGTGTTAGCTTACTGGTGCAGGATGGTGAGAGCACCGGCCCTCATGAAGGGTGGGTGTCCTCGAGTCCGGGATGCCCTGGTCTTTGCTGGCTGCTTTTGCCCTCTCTATCAGGGTCGTGGACGCATGACTCCCAAACACGGCCGCCTGGCCTCACTCCCACTAAGGCCATCTACCGGTTCTCTTGGCCACACTTCATCTATTCTCTTGAGAAACTGCTAAACGGGGTTCGCTGTCCGGCATTAGTATCCTGGGGCTGGACTTGAGGGTTTTCCCGCTGACGGCTCGGGTTTGGGCCCCAGTGATGAACTTTTTTGCAAATGATCAGCATTTTCTTATGTCACCTTAGTTCAATTACACGCATTGTTTTGTTAAATAGGGATAGTTTGGGACCCCTTACGTTGCTTTAGCCTACAAACACCTTTATTAGTTCTGTCACTCTTCTGGTACGATGCGAAAAGAGGCGAACGCGAGGTGCGTCTAGGCGGCCAAGTTTGCCAAATACGCGCCATGGACTCAGTATACGGTGGTTTCCTACATTTATTGAGGGTGCGTCAGCCAGAACTGTGAGCGGCGAAGTGTTTTGTGGTTTGAGAGAAAGAAAAAGGGAAGGAAGTGCACTGCGTATATTATTGAGCTCAGAAGAGAGCTCACCTGCATACCACCCAGCTGGGGAGAGGGGGTAGAGCAGGAGTGAAAGGATAAAACAGAATGTGAAACAGATGGAGAGAGAGAGAGAGAAATGAACAAAAGTTGAGTCTGACTCAGCTCATCAGACAGTAGATACACGTCAGTCCGGGCTGCGTACTTCCAAACACTTTGCTGCACAGAGCACCCATGTGGCATATCTATTCGCGCAATGGAGAACGGTAACCGTTACCGTTCTCCATCACGCGAATAGGGGGGCGCAGCCAATGACAACGCTTAGTAAGCGTTGTCATAGGCTGCGCCCCATACCTAAAGCGACCTGATGATTGATTGTAGAGTTTAACGCGCCGACGCAACGCATGCGATGAAGCGCGCGGTAGTGGGGGGCTACGGATTAATTTTGACCACCTGGGGTTCTTTAACGTGCGTCGAAATCTCGTACACACTGGCGTTTTTGCTTTTCGCCTCCACCAGAAAAGCGGCCGCCGCGGCCGGGAATCGAGCCCGCGACCTCGTGCTCAACAGCGCAACGCCTTAGCCACTGAGCCACCGCGGCGGGTGCCTAAAGCGACCTAAAACGTACCAAATAACCATTATTAACAAAAACAACACGTAGGTTTGAGTGTAGAAAAGAAAATTAAATATAGGAAAAAAATGAAGCGATGAGAAAAATAACTAAGTGATAGACCGGCTGGGGCTTGAACCCACGTCGTCATCATCAGTACTCAGTATTCCTCGTGGAGGCCACACAGCCCGAACGGTGGGCTCGCTTTAGCAGGAGCTGAAAAGAATAGCGCGCGCCGTGACATCACGCATGTCACGTGGGCGCTCTGTGCAGCGAGGCGTTTGAGAACACGCGTCCGGGATACAGCCTGTGCTTGAGGACCGTCGTCTCCAGCTAGTGGAGAAGCGGTCAGAACACTCGTCATTGGGGGCGGCACGCCCCTTTGGGAATAGAAGGTCCTGCGTGCCGGCGCAAGGAAGGCTTTGACTCTGGAGCGCTCTGTAGAGTTCTGCTCTTGACGCCGCGTGCTGGGGGCAAAAGTAGAGTAGGGGCTGCAGCATCTCTGGTTGCGAACGGTACGCACATGTCGGGGAGTCCTTACGCCCGTGCCGGTACATGCGTTCCGCCACGTTGCAGCAGTCCAGCTGCATGCGGGGCAGTAGGAAGCGGGCGTCCGTGCTGATGCGCGCAGGCAGCGGCCGCGACGACAGGCCACCACAACTCGAGGGTCGGAGTGCATCGTCTGCACCATGCGGGCCAGGGCGGTGCGGGCCTCGTCGAAGGCGGTGACGTCCTGGGAGGACGGGGTCGTGCCCTCCTGGTGGGCCTCCCTGGCCAGGGCATCTGCGTTTTCTCTGACCCGGATTTCGCAGAGGCCAGGCCGCCGGTGGAGCCGCAGGCCACAGCCTCTGGAGGCCACCGAGCGCACCTTGGCCGAAAGGGAGAGCTCCGGGCAGCCGCTGCTTCAAGGCTGTCGAAACTGCTAAAAGAAGACTAGAATGCTGGTGGACGAAAAGCAGAGAAGGGAATATGGCCTAGGACAGCTACCACGTCTAACAGAAAAAATGGGTCCAATCCAGGCTGTGAAGGTGGTTGGAAAACAAAGCTTTAAACGACACCCACAACAATTGCCCATGCGGCGTGCACTTGAATTCACACACGTGGTTCTACAAAGAGTGAAAGCAGAGATTCTGCCAGCTGTTACCTGGAATTCGCGGGGGCGGACGTCCCGCACGCAGCAGCAGCGTCGGCCACGGCTTGGCTAGAGTGGCGGACGCCTCCGCCGTAGCCCGGCCGTGAGTCGGGAGAAAGAAAACGGAGAGGAGCATCTTTCGAAGGGTGAGACGGCGGAACCTAGCCATTGTGATGTGCTAGCTCGGGGCTACACCACCGCTCGACACAAGCGCAGACACAGAAATAATTCGGCATGTGAGCTTAGAGATTCCCATTTATACTGATTTAATGAAGAGTGTAGAACATAGGAGAATTAAACGAAGAGTTTAAAACATATTAGTTTGTATGGTTGATGACACGTGATTACCTTGTTACATAGGAGATACCATTAGCAATCAAAGGAATAAAACAGGCAAGCCGATTGCTGACAACTGACGTACCGATTCAAATGGAGGGCCACTAATCATCATCATCATCATCATATCATCATCATCATGAGCTTCTGAATGGTTGGTCGCCCGCGTGCACATACTATGGTCACAGTCAGCCGCCAGGGCAGGGGCGGTCCGTGGAGTGTTATGGGTGGTGCGGCTCGTCAAGCCCTGTAGCCCCCAGAATGCCGTATCAGGGCCTGTTTGTGACCGCCCAGGCCCGCAGTCATGTTCGATTTGTGTCTCGTGGCACTGCTGACGCTCGAGGCCACGCCCCGCTGATGATGGCGATGAGAGGATGCGGTTCATGATGATCATAGTGGTTCTACAAGCAGATGAGGACGCCGTTTTTAGAGCCTGAAAAGGGACGATAGGGCAAGAGTCGTAGCTATTGTGAGAATCAGGGGAGACAGAGAGGAAAACGAGCGACGATGGCACTCTTGCGCCAATATCGTAAGCCACACGCGTGTAGATGGCCTCGTTTTATCAGCGGAGCTGTTGTTACTGGCCGTTAGTTCGCCGTTTCAGGAAAATATACCAAAAAATTCCGATTACTCGTGAGCGCGTGCCTCGCAGGGACCACCGAGCGTCCCCGCCATGCGCAAAGGGTTTAGCAAAAAAAGCTGGCAAGACCCCGAAGAGCGAGAAAGAGCGAGAAGAGCGAGAAGCCATTATGGATAATTTGAGACTTGGCTACGAGTGTGCCAATCCTTTCCGAGACGGCTTCCAAATCCCGCCACCGCTGCCTCGAGTCGATGACGAAGAGCTGGTGGAACTCTACAATGCTTAGGACGACTTCGCATCCACCACTTGCCGCGAGGAAGGCGACGACCTCTTCGGCGCTTATGACGACGATTACTGGCGTCGCAAGTATACGCAAATAAACAATGATACTGAAATGATGCAAAAAACTATTATACTAGGACTACACTGAAGTATCGTTGTTCGTATACGTACAACTATACGTATACGTGCCAAGCAATGCTCGCCTACAACAGCTACGCCATTCAAGTCTTGCGCTTGAGTGAAAGCTTCCCTGAATTTTTTGTGGAGGGTATGGCGAGCCTTCTCCGTCCTGCTAATTTTTGAGGCGACCCTGCCAGCATGACTTAACCATTAGCCGCATGTAAAAGACTTGCACGAGATGGACAACAGAACAAAGAGCGTCATTACTGAGGGATGACAAAGAAATTAGAATAAGGCAGCCAAATGGAGCGGAAATAAAGAAATGATATAGTGGTGAAATAAATGCGTTCGATTTCCACTGGATATGACAGAGCAAATGTGACAGCGTGGTTGTTCTTGAACGCCAGTGGATTATGATAATGGACGAAAGTGACAAGAAACCACGCGCTTAAGCTCGACTGAAGCAAAAGCCCCACGAGGGCGGAAGAAGAAGAAGAATCGCGAAGCGATGACGCACGCCCGAACCGGCTCCCAAGCGGCGCCTCTACGTCTGAACCCGGCTGACGACCTCTGTGACAGCGGCGATGAGCGTGAGAGCGAGCGCATCCCGTTCGGCGAGGGCCGCTACCAGGTGAGAGTGCTGCTGAGCACGCTGGTAGCCGGAAGCATCACGTTAATGGCGACGGACGTGTTCTACCTCTCGATACGCGTGATGGACCACTGGTGCGAGCGGCCGGCCGCCTTCACCGAACTGAGCGCGGAGAAGTGGAAGCAAATGGCCATTCCGCGCTACCCAAACGGTAGCTACAGCAAGTGCACTGTTCGCGACTCTCAAGATGCAGGTGCCCCGGCCGTGGTCGCGCACTGCCAGGCCTGGCAGTTCAACCTCACCCAGTTCGGCCACAACGCGGTCAGCGAGTGGAGCCTCGTGTGCCACAGGGCTTACCTGAGGGACGTCTCTGAAGCCGTAAACCTCGCTGCGGCAGTGATCGTGGTCCCATTGGTGGGTGTGGCAGCCGACCACATCGGCCGCAAGGCTGTCACCATCGTGGCCTTGACAGCTTTACTCCTCGCCCTTATAGTCAGCACCGTCGCTCTAAATTTCACAACGTTCGCCGTGATGGCCTCTGTCGTTGCTGCCTCCTCCAGGTCTCTGAGCGCGCTCTTTGTGCTGCTCTACGAGGTCACGACCGCATCCCGCAGGTGTCTCTACTGCACATTGGCGCCGACGCTGCCAGTCGTTCTCGCGCCACTCTTCAAGTACCTCGTGGACTCCCTCAAGGTCAGCTGGTCCCTATCGTATCAGCTACTCGCTGTGATCAGCTTTGTGCTTCTGGCCACTTTCTGGTTCATCGAGGAGTCGCCTGACTGGCTTCTGGCCACACACAAGCCGGAGGAAGCCGAGCGCGTCGTACTCAAGCTGGCAAGCGTTAACTCGGTGTCAACAAGGGAGTGCCGTTCATTGTTCAGGAAAGGATTTCAGAGACTGTCCTTGCAACTGTCAGCAGAGACACTGCACTTCAGGCCGCAGAGTAGAAGTAGCGCATTTCTGCTCGCCTTCTCTTGGTCTGTCATCAGCTGGGGACACACCCAGAAACGTGCTGTCACCGCCAATGTTTATGTAAATTTCGGCGTCGCCGTCAGCGCGGTACCGCTGTTCCTTGTCATCTGGCCCTTTCTGAAAGGCGGCAAAGGTGTGAAACGAGTCATGGTGATCTCTATGCTGGTGTCGAGTGCCTGCTCAGCCATACTCTTCGTGCCGCTCACCGATCATATCGCACCGCTAGAAGCCGTTCTTCTGGTCGCCATGCGTCTCTTCGACAGTCTGTGCCTAATCTTGATCTTTCTTCTGACCGTCAGTGTCTGCCCAACTACTTTGCGGTGCACGGCAGTGGGGACATGCATGGCAATTGGGAATTTCACTGGGAAGGCGGTACAATTATTCTTCCAGTACGTCATTGCTCCACGGAATGACATAGCGCTGGGAGTTGCGGCTGTGTTGATGGCACTAGCAGCGGTTGCTACGGAGCACCTGCCCTCGAAGCATATCAGAAGCCTCGCCTCTGCGCGAATAACTTCCCACACAACAGCACTGAGTAGGCCCAGCGCAATACAGCCTGACCTTTGGTACCCCGAAAAAGCAGCAACGGCTACCTGTAAGGGTTCTGAGACGCCTGTGGGGCGACAGACGCACTGTACAAGCGTAGGGAGACCAGAACGCTTGCTCGGAAGCCCCGCCCCTTGAAGAGGCCAATACTCGGCGGGTCCCTAGGAAGCACAATGTGATGGGCTTCCGAACTCATTGTAACAGAATGTTTCGGTTTTACTTGCACAACTGTATGGTATTATCTAAGAAGCATAGCATTAACTGGTCAGGCATGAGGACGAAGTTTTACGCAATAAGAATACAGTTAAGAATAAAGTATTTATGCTAGCCAAAATGCGTTAAATACGGTCTTTCGGTGAACTTTGTTGCTCGAAATGAAGCGCAGAACTGGTATGCCTGTGAAACGGGTGTTCTTTTGCGATGAACGACAGTATTCGTAAGAACCACATCCAACGCCAGATATTTTCTGGTGTACTATGGGTGAAATATGCATACGCCCGTTTCCGGTGGCAGTATTTTATTCGTATACACCGGGACAGCACCAGAGTCCTTCAGTGGTTGAAGCAGGGCTAGCAGGGCGCGAGGGGTGGTGTACGAAGATTTTTAACAGCAGAGCTGTTCAAGCTCTTGGTCGCGCCGCCATACCAGAGAACAATACCAAGGAAACGCCGAGTGAACGTATTCACGTGGGGGATTATCCAGAACACTGTAAATTGGAAACTTCAGCGTTTGCACGAGAGATAGATATATAGATAGAGATAGATAGATAGATAGATAGATAGATAGATAGATAGATAGATAGATAGATAGATAGAGAGAAGATAGAGAGAGAGAGAGAGAGAGAAGAGAGAGAGAGAGAGAGAGAACCTCTTTTTATTGAGAAAAAAAATTACACCATCTTCCCGTAGGGGAACCCTGAGTAGTATGCGAAGGAGCCATGGGGTCGATTCAAGTGCCCATTAGTTTTCAGTTCGTGGTTTCTGTTAGGTTAAGGTACGTAGCTACCGTTATATTTACCATTTGGTTTCCATGGTAACTGCCACAATTTTCGTAACTACCACACTTTTCACTTACCGGAACTACGAAATGGGAAATTGCGTTGACCCCATGGAGGCTTCACAGACTACTCAGGGTTCCCCTACGGGAAGATGGTGTAATTTATTGGAGGGGGGTGGGGGGGTGTTAGAATGGAGATGCATTAAAGAGATAGAGAGAGACGTACGTGGTATGAGTTTTTCTTTATTTAGGCATTATCATCATCATGTTCAACGTAGGTGACATCGAGCTGTGGTTGGCGTTCCGCTTTGATTATGACCGCCTTATGGTGTGTGAAATGTAAAGTCAAGGGCTGTTGTAGTGGATGAACCCTAAAACTGCTGAAGATGCGGTCGATGCACATTCCCCGGATGGTTGTGGGCTGCTTGTAATCACGGCCCGCCGAGACTCGCCGACGCACGCCGCCGCCCGCCGCCGACGATGAAACGTCGAAGGCGCGTGAAGCGTGCTCGTCTCGTGCCGGCCCAGGAAGACACTGGCAACACTGTCGCTCCAGAAGCCAATAAAGGGTAAGACACCACCGGGCGTTCAGCAAGCCGAGCATGCGCAGTGGGGGTGTGGACGCCGCACGGCGGAGGGAGGGACACAGCCCCGACCATGAGATGCTTCGCATCTAAACATGATCCCACTTTCATCGGTAAAACACGAAAGTGAGATGTGCCTTCACAAGATCAGTTGAATGTTTATTCTGCATTGTTATATGAACTTTCACATCGCTATTCATATTTCGTCGGTATGAAACCGTCAGACTTATCAACATTAGACACTGGATTGCACGCACCAGAGCACTGCGTAAACCCGAATGAAACCACACGCGCTCGCAAACCATGCGAACGAAACCGAACGGGTTGCCAGCGAATCGTTTGGTGAACTCGCTCTCCGCTGCAGGGAAAGAGCATGATTTGCGGGGCTGTCTTGTGAGTGTGCTTGGCGAGCGACAATTTGCTGGCGCGTCGCTTTCGCAAATGTGCGACCACTGCGCCCCTGCTCCGTGGAGTGTGCGGCAGACGGTTGCGTTGCGACGAGCTCAGCTGGCGCCACCTGTCAGCGCTCATTAGCATCGTGATGCACTACTTCGCTTCACCTCTCTGAGACGGCAGCACCATCGAAATAGAGGAGGTTGTAGGAAAGATATATGGCGCGTTCATACGGCTGTGTACGCTTCAGCTCGTAGCGGAGTCGGTAAAGCGCCTGGCACCTCCCGTTGCGGCGACAAAGCACCCGACTCGAATCCTGGCGCCGCCGCGCTTTTCTGGCTAGTCATTTCCGTGGCGGATATGACATCAGTCATATCTTGGTGGATCCCTGCATGCAACACTTTCGTGTTGAAACGCTTTATTCAAATCGGGTCATGTTAGGCGGGGTGGGTGGCCAGCAGCCGCAGCTGCTCAGCGACCTTTGCTGCTCTGTCCGTCAGGGCTTATCAGAGCAGCCCAGCGCCGCCTCCCGTAGCTGTGGAGTGGTGATTGGGGGTAGGTGGCCTTCGTTCCGCATGGTGTGAAGTTAAGAGAGGAGAATAGGGAGGGGTGAATACGGTGAAGGAGAGCTCTGTTAGGTAAAGATACTGTTTGTAGGAGTCTCCAGAGCTATTCTTCCGTGTAGCTGAGGGAAGGGTGGTCGGGAAAGTATCGGAGGCGAAAGAGGCGGTAATACGTGGTGATGTCGTGGTAGCCCAAGAGGCTGTCGCGAGCTGACCTGACTCCGGGCCGTTGCATGAGCCGCCTCATAGCCTATAAGCCCAGTGTGGGCAGGAGTCCAGATCAGTTCTACTTGGGTGGTGGGTGGATTTTGCATGAGAAGTTTTAGGGCTTGGGGTGAGATGGAACCCGCAGCAAAACTTCGAATGGGCGTTTTCGAATCGGATAATATGAATTCAGGGGTTGGCCGGTGCGACAGGGCTAGTGCAATTGCCTCCTCTCTCGCCGTCGCAGGTTCCGAGGTACGAATTGTGAGTTAGTTGATTGGGGGGCCGTTAAGGGTAGCAGAGTAACAGAGTGGATCCCTAGAGAAGGCAAGCGTGGCACGGGGCAACAGAAAGTTAGTTAAGACGGGCAGATGAGATCAAGCAGCTTGCGGGGATGATGATGATGAATTTGTTTATTCGGAAGGGGAGGACCGAAGGTCGCTGGAGGGGGAAGAGGGGGAATAGGGAGGGAGGTAGACGCCCACTAAATCCCGCTCGCCAGGCCTGACTTGACCATTTCCTCCCTGAAAGCAGTCAAGCATTGGGAGACGCATTCTTAGTACACAAGGGGTATTTACAGTGTTCCTTTACAAAAAAATTCATGGATGCTTGGTTTTCCTTAGAAAATGATATTCTACGCCTACTGCAGAAAACCGCCGCCTCCTGGCGGCAAATAAAAAATCACCCGGTAACAGAAACGAAAGGTTCCACTAGCTAGGTTCCACGTTCTGCTGGGAACGCACGTGGAAAACGGCCACGCGGCTCTATAAACCTTCTAGTCGGCTGCCTCCGTTCACGCATGTCTCCGCCGTACTGCAACGCTGGCATCGAGGAACCGGGCCTGTAGCAGTGGAACGCGGTAAATTCAAATCGCCTTGCGCAAACCTTTAGTGTCTTTACCTTGGAATGAGCGCGACGGTACAGGAACAGCATGAGAGGTGAGCGGAAAAACAAAGGGGGGGCATTTCCTTGGCAAATGTCTACAAAGACTATCGTCGTTTGACGACATTTGCAACGAAAGGAAAAGATAGGCGGCCAATGGTTTTTGGTTGGGAAGTGAAGAAAGAGGAGATGATGGTCACTGCCGAGTGTTTCGTCGAGTCGCGACCATTGGATCCTGCAGATGTTTTTAGTGAATGATAAATCAGGTGTGGTGTCTCTGGTGACACTGTTGCCGGTGCGGGTTGGAAAGGTGAGGTCGTTTTGGATGATCAACTGGTGGTTCTGGGTGGCGTGTAGTAGGGCCGTGCCTTTCTTGGAGGCAAAATGCTAGCCCCATGCAGGATGTGGGGCGTTGAAATCTTCGAGGAGAAGTAAAGGGGCGTCCTTGGACAGGGATGCGGCTTCGTAAATCAGTGCCTTAATGTTGTGGAGGTTATCAGATGGGGGACTGTAGATATTCAGGATGAAGATGCTGGAACCTGTCGGCCTTGTGGAGATGAGCTCTACAAAGGTATGAGGTACGGTTTGATTAAGACAATGTGATTGGGCCGGATGGGAGTTATGTACGAAAGTGGCGGTGCGATGCTGGGGGTCTTGCGTGAAGGCGGTATAATGCGGTAGCGCGGGGGGTAGGGGCGTTGGTCTCTTGTAGGGCAATGACATCCGGAGGATCTTGTTTGGTAAATAAGTCTAGCTGGTGTCGCTTGTGGTTGAGGGAACGGCAGTTCCACTGGAGTACAACGAGGTCGGTATCCCGGGGATTAGTCATGGTAAGGATGATGTTTGAGTTTCTTGGGTTGGTGAGTCGAAGTCAGGGAGTTCTGTATGCCTTGGATGGCCTGCTCTAATTTGTTTTGCCGTTTAGTTATTGCCTGGATGCCACTACATATGGGGGCCAGAGTCTCGGTTTGTGATGCTATCATTTCGTTTATGGCTTCCACTATTTTCGTGTCAATGAGTGCATGAATCTGTTCAGGAAGGGGTGCTGGTGGGGGCGGCGGGGCTGGGAGGGGGGAGGCTAATAGGGTGTCAATTTTGGCAGTTAGAGAGGCGAGTTGTGCCTGGAAACGTTGCTGCTGCTGTTTAAGTTCAGCAATAGCAGCGGAGTAGGAAGGGTGGATGGTGGCTGGGGGGTTTTGGGGGGGGGGGTAGGGGCGGAGGGAGGGTGAAGCTAGAGCAGTGGGAGTAGAGCGGAGAGCATCTGACAGCTCACCTGCGGTTGGATGGCGCTCCGGTGTTCAGGGTGGGCAGTCGAGGATTGGGCTTGTAGGGCTGGAAAATCCTGGTCATGGCAGACCAGCGGTGTCCGGTCGATTGGTTGGTATGGGGACTGGGCAGGATGGCAGAAACTCCGTGTTTGGGGAACCGGTAGAAAAGCGTTTGGGGCATTCTTTGTTGGCAGTGGCATGGGGTCCATCACACAGTTTACACCGAGGGCACAGGAGTGGTCCGGTGACGGGTTGGCGATACCACAGGCCGGGCAGCGTGGGCGGGGGGATGCGGGCACACGTCTTGACGGTGCCCTATCTCACCACAACATTGGCAAGTCTGGGCGGCGCGGCGGTATGGACGGCAGCGCACCATTTCACAGTCTAGTTTAATATAGTACGGAATGCGGAAGTCCGTTGAAGGTCAGTAGAGCTGATCTCGTGCGACCCATGAGGCGGGCGTGATCAAGTACGGTCTGTTAGCGGCGGTGAGCTCAATGAGTTGGTCCTGCGTGATGCCCTCGGGAATGCCGTGAATCACTCTACGAGCAGTGCCCGGAGGGGGCTTCATATAGGCAGATACTGCATAGGTAGTGCTTCGGAGGGTTAATGCGGTGAGTTGGGAGAGTCGATCAGCGATATCATGGAGGTCAGGGGTGGCAGCTACGAGGAGGTTTTGGGCTGGCTGTACTTGCAGTGTCACAGTCGCATGGAAGAGGGGGCCCGGCATCTCGCTTGCCGGGACGAGGCTGCATACCAGGTAACGAGCAGGCCAGTCTGCGACGCGGAGGCCGTCATGAGGTCGGATGACAGTTAGAAGTGGTTTGCGGCGAAAGCGAGGAGGCTTATTTCGTGCGGGGACGGCAGTCGTTGTAGCGTTTGTGGGGCGTACCTGGTTTCAGCAACGGTCTTGTTCCTGCGGGAGTTTATGACTTGACGCCATGGGTTTTAGGTGTCGGAGCAGTTCTCCTTTCGAGTCGTCGAAATCCATGTGGCGTCTGCCGTGTTTTCATGACAAGGTCTTTGCGCCGGCGGATGGCGTGTTGTCTTGGTCTTGCGTCGGTGACGATGTGTTGTCTTGGTCTTGCGTTGGTGCCGATGTGCTGTCACGCTCCGTAGCGCAGCTGCGGGATGGCGAAGGGGGCATGATATATGGCAGGTGCACGTGCGCGTGCGCGTGTGGCTGCGGCAGCTCGGGGATGCGGCTGCTCGTACTAGGCCTCTAATGTAGGCCTAGCGGCGGCCTTGGCGTGGTCGGTAGGTTCGATGGTCTTGAAGGGGGTCCCGACGATCGTAGGTGGCAAACGATGATATCCAGAGACGCCAGAGGTACTCACGGAGACGATAGGGGCACGAACTTGGTCAGGCAGGCGGAAAGATCGCGATTCGAGCGACAAAAACGGGAGTCGAAGCTGGGCACGAGCACCCGTGTCGGTCCCCTGGCGGCGATGACCACGTGAAAAATACCGAGCGCACATGCCAGCCAGCGTTGGAACAAACAGCGTTGTCGACAAAACAACTCTCGTCTGCTCCTGACATCACTCGCTCGGCGTTGCTATAGGGACGGGGCGGCAGTTGTATGGTACCACTGTTGCTTCAGCAAACAGCGCCGCCCGTGGCGAATTGCTCATCAGTGGAATGCCTGTGGCGGGCAGCGCAGCGTTGTTGTGCATGAATTTCAGTCGTTCTGCTGTGGTGAGGCTTGCAAAGCGTAGATAGCCACAACGGTTTTTTTTCAGATCAGTAAATCTTGAGCGTATACAGGTGACCTTTACGAGGCACGCCATCTGTGATTTGCGCCCATATTCAGTAATTACAAATAGCAGACGGCGCTCAATGCGCCAAGCTGGAAGTCAAGCTCGAAGTGAAAGTCCATTCATTCGTGCAGTTTTCTTATGCCTGCATGCAGTTTGGCGTATCAAGGAATATATTACAGCTAAATGCTCCTGCAAAGCCGGTGTGTGCAGCCGATTCAGGAATGCTGCCGCGCTGGCCTTGGGCAGTTGATGACGAAACTGCGTCGTGCACAAGCGAAAGACAGAGTTGGGGGGTTCCTTCTAAGGTTTACCTCTAAACAAAAATTGTGATGGACGACGCTTTCATAACTTCATTAACTACGGTAAAAACGTGCCTAATTCCACAGAAATGCGCTCAGTTGAGTCATCGGGAATCGCTTACAGAATACCACATGATAGCAGAACGTTATTACTTGTCATGGAAAAACATTCCTTCTCAAGAATTGCAATGTTGCTGGTTATTTGGTTAATGGTTTTACAAAAACCAATTCCTGCGTGGCTGAAGGACGAGAGACAGGAGGGTGCCCAAAACGTGTACTCAGTTTCACAACTGAATGCTGCGGTCATGGTTTACAAGCTGCCACCTACGCTTGAACAATGATGCACTCCTCCGTCTAACAACGATGGTTGTTTATCCCAAAGCTTTCTCGTGTGGGTTTCCTTGGGTGCCGTCACGATTTAAACTTTGACTAGGTTAGCTTTGAATTTGACCAGCACGCAGTTTGGTATTTTGATCGCAGTGTCTTTGACTTTGAACATTTCCCATTCTATTTGGCACGAAGAAGTCTTCGCATTCAGCCATTGTCATCGTTAAATGGATGGCTGGATGATTTTACTGTTTCATGTTGCACTTCCATGCACCCCTCTCCACATTCTAACTGCTTCCAGCCTTTCGGAAATGGGTCTGTGCTGGAAGGCTTGGGCTGATGCACTCATATTTGAGGCGACTAGTCGCGCGTTTATTATTTCTTTACAACTCATTACACGATATTTTAGGTATTCGTACAATAATACTTAAGCATTAAAAAACACAGGCTGACATTAACCCACCACATTTTTAAACTATCGGTGCCAGCCTTTATTCCACGCAGGTGGTAAATAAGAAGGGGGACCGGGATGGTTTGTAGCTTGGGCTGTGGGTGTGGTTTGAAATACTTTGGCTCTTGATAAATGACCACATACAAACATGGTAGTTCCTGTTCGGCTCTCAGGCTCCCATGCTGTCACAGTGCCGCTCACCAAAAACGAAGGCACAAAGCTCGCGGTCACAGAAAGAAAGTGTACACTGCCACGACGTTTTAATGCCCACACTGTAATTGATCTCGTACGTAAGTGCTCCCTTTTCACACCACACGTAAGAGGTTAGTCCATCGTTAAGGCCGCCATGAAACCATAGTCAGTGAAACCAGTGGAAGATATTTTAAAGTGGTAGAAATAATAATAATATTGCGTAGTTTTATCCTTAGATCACGCGGAGCCAGGCGCAGAGCGCTGCAAAAAGAGCTCATGGCGATGTAGCCCATTCCCAAACTTCGAAGCGTCAAATAAGTGTACTTAGCCGTTAGTGCATTTAAGAAGAAATGAATACTAATAGTAGTAGTTTTATTCGTATTCAGAACGGGTGGAGCCAAGCGTAGATCGCTCCAAAAAGCGCTCATGTCATTGTAGCCCATACCCAACTTCGGAAGCGTCCGACAAGTTTACGTAGCTGTTGTTGCATCAAAGAACTCAACACATCTGTGTAGACTTCGTTTCACCGCACAGATTCGCTCACAACGCCACCAAAACGTTTAAAAAACCGAAACAAACATGGCGAAAACAACGGAAGGCTACGCAGTTCAATGCACCAGCTCATTCCACTAACGAGGGGAGCGGCGAGTGGTGGCGCCGCCCGTCCAGCTGCCCGGTACCTATAGGTGGTATTCAATGAAAAGTTTAGCGGGCGATTTATCCGCCTGGCAACACTGAAAACCGCCGTGTCGATGGCCACCATGCAAGCGCATGCGCTTTGCGCCCGCATCTCGAAGAAAAAAAAATTTAACCATCTTCCTGTAGGGGAACCCTGAGTAGTATGCGAAGCAGCCGCGGGGTCGACTCAAGTTACCATTAGTTTTCAGTTGGATTGCGGCGTTGCGGGAGGAGAATCAGGGGAGCGGAGCGCGCGCGTGCGTGATTGTTGCCATTTCAGTCATTGTTGCCATTGTTGCCAGGTGTTGCCATTCGTTGCGCAATCCAGGAGAGGAGAGGAGCTTCGGAGAGGAGAGGAGGAATGCCGGAGAGGAGAGGGGTGTCGGAGAGGAGGGGATGAATGCCTCGCATACTACTCAGGTTTCCCCTGCAGATATCGACGGTGGTTGAACGCGAAGCTATCTCGTGATGGATTCTTTGGTTGGCAAATCCCTAGGGGCATCCTGTCACAATCATCATCAGCGATGACTCGCGAGGCATGCGCAGAGGGGGCCCACATAACGGCGGAGGGGAAGGTCGATGGCGGGGCAGGCCGCAAGCTGGACTTCGCAAGGGGCCCTTGTGGGGCATGTCGGCGGTACTGATCTCGTAGACAGTAACCTACAATACTCTTCATCCGCGTCTTTCAGTGAAACGTCGTCGTGCAACGATAACGCTCGGAATGGGTACAGCTGCTGAACATCGCTGCAAATTCCCTTGACGACGCGCCAAATTCGCGAGAGAGTCTTGCGAACGTCCAGTTAAAAGCAGAAGTCCCGCCATCGTTGTCTACTCAACTTTTCCGGGTGGCGCCTTACCTGCCGCTGCATTCTGCGAGCCTCCCGAACGTCTGATTTCTTTGTGCGTCGTGCCTTGCGTCCTGCACGCCGGTGAAGGGCTTGTAATCTTTCATAGTCGTGGTCTGTCTTCACGTCGAGACGCTCGACCGTGCATCGGGAGCACTCATGAAGGCATTTGGTCATGGTTGGAAACAGGTCTTGGTCTCGAGTTGCCGCCGTAATTCTGATATTAACGCGGGTTGTAAAGGCTTACCAGTCCGTGAGTTTGATCCTCTTTCCACCTCGACGCACAGCCGCATTGGGAGAGGATATGAACACGGGATAGTGATCACTCCCTCTCGTTTCTAAATCTGTTCTCCAAGCAAATTTTCGCACGAAATGGCTTGATACAAACGAAATATCATGGTAGCTGCTTATTGTTGCGTTTTTCAGGAACGTAATACTTGCCGTCATTCAGTGGCTCTATACAATATTTCATCATCAGCTCGGCGAGTCCTGCCCCGCGGGAATTTGATTGTGCGCTCCCCCAAATTTCGTGGTGGTGTGGGGGAGAAGTACTGGTGATGATACCTTCAAGCCTGGAGCATCAAAGTCAGTCCCAGGCTCTAGGTAGGCCGCAATTAATGTGAATGGTTGAGTGCCAATTATAGTCCTCGCACAGACGTACTCTTCGGTTTGATGAGGTGGGACGGCCACTGCTGCAAGCAGGTGGCATCTTGGGGAAACCTATGAACAGTCGGCTAACACCGTTTAAACGTTGCGAATGAAGAAGTATATAATTCTTTAACGAAATGGATCTATAACGCGAGATTCGGATATCACGATAAATTGAAATTGGTATAAACGTAAAAGTTCCCGAAAGTCACCAAGCTTCGAACGCAAGCCACGGGCGTTCCACTGAAAATTGCATAGTCCTTGAGATGGGTGTTTATAGACATTTTCGGAAATGGGACGGTGGCTGCGTCGTCATTGTTGGGACTTTGCAATCTCGATGTTGCGTCGTGAAGTGAGAGGCTTTAGAAGCTCTAGAAACATAAGAGGCTCGACTTCAGGGAGGCGCTGAGAGGAAGGTTAGCCCGTAGCAGTTGCCTTAATGGCTGCGAAAAGCAGTGGAATAAGCAGATTCACAATGTCGGTCTGGCCGGTCGGGCTTGGTGATTCCTCATGGTCGCTTCAAAAGCAGCGTATCGAGGGAGAGGATTGGTCTTGAGAACTAGCACCAGAAGGGACTTTTGAATGTTTGGTTGGTGACTGTTCTTGGACTATTCCCGCATAGGACTTCTTTGGAGATTGCACTTTGAAGTGGTTGGTCATGCGTAACTTGGATATATCACTGGTAAAGACTGGATCGGGGATCGGCGGAGGTTCACGTCGACTTGGAAACTTTGCCCTGAATTTGCTCGACATTGCGAGCAAGAGTAGCGGCCATTTTCTTTGGGCAAGCTCCGTGCGACGCAGGATACGGCCCCGCCACAGTTCGCGCACCGAGGTTGGGCCCGTGACATGCAGTCTTTATACGAGTGAGACCCGGCACATATCTTACAGCGTACTGGCCCTCTGCAATTTTTGGCGGTATTGTCCATGCCTGGGACATTTGAAACAATGGGCGGCTGTACCCATGTATTCTGTTACGGGGTAGCTGCAGAAGCCAAGGAACATTTCGGCAGGTAGTAGCGTGTCAGACCTGAACTCTAGAATGACGGATCGCCGGCGAGCTTCAACAATGACGTTGTCCTCGTTACGTGAGTAAGAAACTTGCCTGCGAGCAGATAGCAATCCTTGGTCACGTAGGTAGCTCCCAGGCTCCTCATCCGCGTATTCTAGAGGGACGCCTGGAATCCTCCCGTAGGTCGCCAAGTATGACTGCGGAACTCAAGCTTCAACCGCCGTGCCAGCGAAGGATTGATACCTGGACAAGATGATTGACCGCAGTCAGAGATGACACTGGTGACAATCAGGCTGCCATGTCACGACCTCTGCTGCGACGGCCTTAGGGTTGGCTCTCCAGAAACTGCACCCTGTTTGTGCCGGTTTCAAACACAACGGGGATTCCCGTGGTTCGCTTTTTCTTGTACGAGACAGGTGTGAAGGCCTGGTCCATTTCTTCCACGTTGTCATCAGGAGCGACAGCACCGTCCGGAGCATGGGTTGATCTGCACGCTTTTGACGGCTTGTGGGCAGTCGGGGTTTGTAGGGCTCGGTGGGCCGCATGACGCAGCTGAGGCAGACTCGTTCGGTCCCGCTGGATCGGACATTCTATGGTCAATAGAGTCCATACGGCGGCATAGAGCGCAGTCAGTGGCGGCACCCTGCCGAGCAGCACGGTACGCTCACCGGCCTCAGCAAGCCGTTTGATGCGGTTGTTTCTGCCGCCTGGGCGTCTCCGGGTGATTAACAGGAGGAAGCGCGAAGGCGGGAATGTGTTGAAGGATGGGAACAGCACAAAAAGCGAAGAAATTGCGGGGCTGCAGCTAGGATAACCGGCAGCCCGAACCGACTTCTTCCAATTGAAAGGAAGCTGATCGATGACGTCGCCTCAATAGGGTAGAGATTTCCTTTCGCTCAATCGGGTAGGAAATCTTTTGAGTAAATATTTCATTTGTCTGTTGAGCGTAGAGCAGTAATATTTGGCAGCAGGAGGTTGTTTTGGATGGGCCCCCCTCTATATATGTAGTAGATGTGATTGTGACTACAGCAATACCGCAAGTTGGGCTAGTTGGTGCATGATCGAAAACTTCAAAGCGCACAAAAAACGGGGACAAAGAGGAGCGACACACACAAGCGATTACTCGCCAACTCCGGTTATTGAAAAACACTACTTTATACAGGAATACAAATCAAAGATTAGACAAACATTGTGCCGATTAGCGCGTGTTCCTTTCCGTGAAGAGTGATGGATGATTTGCTCTATTATGTTCTATTATGCTCTATTATGATGACTTATTATGTTCCTTGATTAAAGTATACCTCGACCAGATTTCCCTGACAATCTGATCATTATGCTGTAGATCACCACTGTCTCACCAAACAACGCGGACACCCACACTTTTTGCAATGAGCAGGCAGATTGACGCCTGTTGAATTTGCCGTAGTGGACGCATGCTCTTTCAAACGAATGTTTAGGACAGCGTCCAGTCCTGGTCCCACATACACAGACTTGCAATGATAACGGAATCTTTTCTGTACACGGATGCCAATCGCCCACTCGTTCCTCTTTTTCCTAGGACGGTCCTTGTTAATAACAATGCGGCAGAGACTGCCCCCTTTGGCTTTGCCGGGAACAACACCCTACGCCGTATCTTGACTCCACGTTCTTCAAACCGTGCACCGTTTCATGGACGTACGGGACTACAGCACATTTGCTGTCACGCCGGTTCTTCTCCTCTGTGAAAATTTGCACTTGACCTTGCGCACAAGGCCACCACACACTGCCGACAGTAAGGACGGAGGGAATCGCGCACGCCTGTAAGGCGGGTGATCTGCTCCGAAAAACTCTCCCCCGCCAAATGCTCTCTTTCTCTCGAAAAGCGTTGCACACACAAAAAAACACAGGGGCAGATATATCAGCGCTGCCAAAGTTCAATCCTCGGAATACGCAAATTTAAACTCGATATATCCATTTTAATCCCTAGTAAGCGATAAGAAGGACAAGGTTCCCGATTTGGGCCGACCGCTATGCTCATTCATTCAGGTCATGACTGTGGTGGTCTGGTGCTCCTGGAATTACCCTCCTTGTTTATTTTTTTAAGGTTTGTGTGCTTTGGTAAAAGAAAATGTCGGCGTGGATATTGCGAAGCTGAATTTGTTTACAAACTAAAGAACATGGCGGTCCTGACCATTTGCTTACCTTGCGCTTTATCTCCGCTTCATTGCCTCAACAAGGCTTATATCAATTAAATACCAATAATTCACTGACTCAAGGTTTCACGACTGACGCCCAGTTACTACAGTGCGTGGGCAAAACAGGAGAACTGGAGGTAGATGATTTTAAACTTGTCAAGAACTTCAAAAAGTGTCCCCCCAACGAAGAGAGACAAGGGCATCTTTAGATACATTAAGCTCAGATTCCAAGTCAAATGAATCACAGCAGCTGCAGGGATCAGCTGCAATCTAATGAATTGGAAAGGTGTATTGACTCTCAAAGGACCATTTAATGTAGGTTAGGTGCTATTTTCCCCTGACAAATAATCTTTATGTAGGGCACACGTTTCTTGGAAAGGTCATTCGAGCAGACAAATATTTATCGAGGAAAACCCGTTTGACTCTATTTTAATTTGCTTAGTTTCTTAGGTTAATATTCCTTAGTGAAATTAACTGTATAGAAGTCTCACTTCTAAGTAAATGACGGCCAGCCTAAAAATGGCAATAGCCCTTGGTATCCCCTCCCTCGCGTAACACTTCCTACCATTCCAATCAACGTATCCGCAACCTCACATCCAGGACGTCGTCGAGCTCGAATATGCACTCTTCGCTACCGCTACGGTGATCTAACAACAGTTACGTACACAGATGCCTAATTCTCCACTAAGAAGACGCACGCGGGGTCACAGTAGTTGTTCGTCCTGCCCACCCGCCCTTGCAGAAAAGATACTCGGGCGTTCCTTCCGTCCTGTCTCTCGAGGCTCAAGCAATCACTGACGCCATCTGATCCTTAGACACTCCCGGTAACCGCGTGATTCTCAGCGACAGTCAGGATGCTCTCCGCTTGTTTCAGGAGCAGTTGCTTCCCATCAATATGACGCGTGCACTACACTCTCATCTGGCCAAACACAATGGTACTACCTTCGTGCTGGACTGGGTTCCTGGTCACGCAGGCGTCCCAGGCAACGAGCTGGCGCATCAGCTCTCCCGTGCTCCGTCCCAACCGGGAGACTCGGAGACGCCCTGGCCGACCCATTTCTACCCATTCCACGCGGGCGCGACAAGCCCGTCTACACCGGCGCCAGGATCTGCACGAGTTAGTCAGCAATAGGTAGACTCTACCGTCTCCATCTCACCTCTTACCCCGGGCAGAGGCTTGTCTTATCCGGCAAGCGCAAACGCACAGCCTTCCAACCCCACACAGACTACATCGATTAGAAGGCCATCGCAGCCCTGCACGGTGCTCTAAGTGTTCTGGCTTTCCCAACACGCCGCATGTTCTTTGGGACTCTTCTGCTTCGCAACCATCACTCTCAACTCATCTTAAATCCCTTTCACCTCCTCCCTCTTCTCCAAGACTGGCTCGCGCCGCCGGAGGGACCGGATAGAGCGGGCGGCCTGGTGGCGAGCGCTCTGGTGGCTCATATTCGTCAGGTCCTCCCGTCTATATACAAATTATTTTCCCTTCAGAACCCCCCGGGCTTTGGGGGTCTTTTGTGTGCGTGCGTGCGTGCATGCGTTGTGTGTGTGTGTGTGTGTGCGCGTGTGCGTGTGCGTGCGTGTGTGCGTGCGTGTGTGTGTGTGTGTGTGTGTGTGTGTGTGTGTGTGTGTGTGTGTGTTGTGTGTGTGGTGTGTGTGTGTGTGTGTGTGTGTGTGTGTGGTCAATAGTTTACCACAACAACAACAACACGCCGACTCTGTGTGACCATCGCTATGTGTTGTTTTCACTGGAGTCGCGGCCGTTGCCGACCGTTAAACGGCTTACGCCGGCGGGTCAATTGAGGGTTTTGGCTTCTATCGAGCGTAATAAGTGGTTTGATGTGGTCTCGCGATGTGATATTAACAACCCTAATTCTCTGGAGCTAATAATAGAACATTTTTATGACATATTAAATGGTTTGTATACGGCCAATGCCCAAAAAGCCAAACAATATCCCAAAGCAAAGCCTTGGTGGAGCGATGACATTGCTCGTGAGCGTTCGTGGGTGCGATCTTTAAGGCGTAGGTACCAGTGCGAACGAGACCCGACTGAGCGCTTAATGAGAAGGGATATTTACTATTCGGCCCTCAGGAAGTACAGGTGCCAAATTGCAAAAGCTAAGGATCATGCAATTCGCAATTTTTGTGACGAAAATAGTAAAAAATACTTATTTTCAGAACCGTTTCAATTGGCATTAGACAAGCACCGTTCGCAGGTTGCTATCCCTCCCCTTCAGACCCCCACGGCACGTTTACCACGTCTCCAGAGCAATCGGCTGCGTTGCTGTTCCGCACGCAGTTCCAACAGGACTCGGTGGCTTCCGATTCGGTTGATCACACGCGCGAGCGTGACTTGGCTTTGATGCCATATCTGGATCGACCAAACGATGTTCCGTTCTCGGAACTCGAAGTTCGCTCAATGGTGGAGACGGTGAAGATGAGATCGGCAGCGGGCTTAGATAGACTGACGCCTACCCTGGTGCGGTCGTTCTATCGGGCGCATCCGTTTTTGGGTTCGTTTTTAATGCTGCGCTGCGCTTGGGGCACTTTCCGGCAGTGTGGAAGAGTGGCCGTGTGGTATTTCTACCGAAGCCTGGTCGATCGCCAGAGCAATCCCTTATCGTACCGCCCAAATCTGTATGAATTCCGTTTTGGAAAGGTTTTAGCGCGCTCTCTGTACTCTCGTCTCTACTTCTTTCTTGCTAGTAATAATTTATTCACTTCCTCCCAATTCGGAATTCATCTCACCTAAAACGCACAACATTGGCACTTTATAATTTAATATTGGCTCTCCAGGAGCGTCGTAAAATTGCTACATTCGGTTTTATTTCGTTAGACTTTCAAGGTGCATTTGATTCCGTGCGGCATCCTACAGTTCTCAATTTTTTTCCGTCGCCATTCCTTGGTATTTGGTATTTACCAAGGTAATTGGTACTTTGGTAATTGGTAATTGGTATTTACTGCTTAAATCTTTTCTATCAGGCAGGCAAGTAGTGTATCGTATCCGGGCAGAGGATGTTTCAACGTCGGCTTGTATTTGAAATCCCCAGGGATCGCCTCTGAGTTCATTAGTATGGAATATAGTTATTCATGGGCTCTTAGACTTAGGGCTCTTAGAGTTCCCTCCCTCCCGGCGTTTACGTACAAGCTAATAATGATGACACTGTGCTTGTGCTTTCGGGTAATCAGCGCTGAGAAATTGAAGAAGATTTAGCGAATTCGGCCGTGCAAATAGTAAGTTTATGGGCGGCGAAGGTTAGGGTTCGGCTCAATGTGGGGAAGTGTTCATATATGCTTCTCCCGAACGGTCGGGTAAGTATGGCTCGCAGGCTGCCGACTATTCGGTTGGATGGAGTTGGTCTACAGCGGGTTACAGAGATGAAGTTGTTAGGGGTGATATTCGATCCCTGGCTCACCTGGATGCCGCATGCGAATTACCTTAAGACAAAAATTGAAATTACAACTCAAAAAGTATTGCGGTTTCTACATATGCATTGCAGGATTCCAACTTCAATGTTTAAACAACTTTTTCGTCAATTGGTACTCCCTATCATAACATACGCCTCGCCTGCGTGGTGGCCAGATTCGCCTTCTCTACACTTAAGGGCAAAGCTGAAATCTGTGCAGCGAGTATCATTGTTGGCCATGTCTGGGACCGTTCATATGTGGCAGATTGGATGTTCTCACTGGCACTTTGCCCATCTGCGAACGGCTAGACGCCTTGCGATCGCAGTTTCACTTGTGCGAACTCCGGAGGGATATTGTACATGGAAGCCTCGAGTTAAAGGTGGCTGAAGTACAACGGCGCTTCGACCCGTGGTTGGTACACGCTTCAGATAAATTGCAGTGTCCATTCGAAATTCAGTCGACGGAACGAGCTGCAGCCATGAGCAGGATTACCGGCATCCACATTTATACGGATGGCTCTTTTTCTGGTTTGTCGGCGGGAGCGGCGTTTGTCCCATTCTCTCATTCGGGTAAATTATTAGTGGCCAATCGTTTCAAGTTCGTTCCCGCTATTGGTGCCTATACCGCTGAGGTGCTAGCACTTCGGGAGGCTTTCATTCATTTCCTCGGCTTCGGAGGCCATTCGACGCTCTTCTTCTATACGGACTGTTTGTCCTTATTATCTGCTATGAGTTCGCTCATTACCAAAAGTGAGGATGTGCATGATTTAAAGCAACTATTTCGCCGGCTTTCTAATAGGCTACGTGTTCGTTTGTATCATGTAAGGCCACTGAGGCTCTTGGGAATGAGCTCGCGGACCATCTCGCTGTGCGAGCCCCTGTGGGAACTCTGAGACCTGGCCAGCGCTCCAAACGGATTTTAGATCTATCCTAAATGCCGAAAGGTGGAGCGTCGGTCAATAGAGTGGACATCTATGCATCGTGACACGGAGTTAATCAAATGGTTCCCCGATGTCCTTCGGCTCCCGCCAGATTCCCCCCCGCCTCCACAGTCATTTTTCTAATAACGGGACACGGGAGGTTCCCGTTCTTCTTCATCGGATCTCCCTCCTTCCTTCATGCCGGTGTTTTTGTGGAGCAGAGTGCTTGAACATTGATCACTACATGCTCATTTGTGCTGGAACAAAAGTCTTTCGCGTCCAATTGGCGTCTGAATGCAATTACCAATCCCATCCTCGTGGTTACCCGGCATTGTTGAGGAGTCGACAGGCAGTAGAGGTACTACGCGCTATGGTGCGTCATATTAATAGCCACATGCCGTTGACGGATCCAGTCCCTACTTGAGTTCGGTATACTTACCGGCCGGCGCTTAGATTTGCCACTGTGATCGCCAAGTGACGCGAAGAGGTTCACCCTCCGAAGGGAGCTCTCTGCCCGCCAGTTAGCCTCTAGGGCGCTGGTACGTATTTGCGGGAATCACAATGATTGGCCTTTTTTGAGCTGGGGCTCCTCTGAAGGCAATTTTTCAGGCATGGGCACTTGGTCCTAGCAGTTGCCACAAGGCTGCTCTATATGTAGTGGCCTCGATGGTTGTCCGCCCGATCCCCTTTTCCACGTGACGCGTTTTGCTAATGCCTAGTGGAGGGG
>JABSTR010002113.1:0-73676 GCA_013339765.2 Haemaphysalis longicornis | reverse complement strand
TTGTTCAGTGGAGTTTGGTTCTTTTTTTGCTACTGTGCTTTCGAAAGCTGCAGCGAGATTAATTTACGCGCATCCATCTTGCTCATCTGCACAAGACATCTTCACACATGCTCCAGAACCTCTTAAACGGGAGCCGTGCACCAAGAGAACACGTAAGTTCGTTTGGCTCACCCAAAATAGACTCGTCTAGATCCCATTCATTACTGAACCCAGTTATAACGTTAAACTTCGCTCAAATAAGCTATATAATTAGTAAAAAAAGAGAATGACCGTGCGACCCACTCGCTCATTTCCCGCATCACAAGCATGATGCCTACCAGCCTGCTCTGCGATTGGCGGACGCCGCCAAAAGCAAACACAAATTAGGCTGAGCTTATAAGCTTGCAGAACGAGCTATTTAAGCTGAAATTTAGGGCACATTCTTTTTAAAGAAATAATAATGGTGGGACAAACAGTGGAAGTTACGAAAGCAAGTGTAAACATAGAAGTGCTGATACGTACTGCTGTTGGCCACTGCGCGCACTATGCTTGGTTTAGCAGCACAGCACTGCGGGGCTTTGGAGTTGTCTCAGACGACCATGGCCGATTGACGCCAGCAACAGTGTCTTACGTGACCATATTCGTCGAGCGAGCACTATGTTTCACAAAACGGTTTTCTCCCAGAACAAAAAGAAGCCAGGTTTAAATACGGTCGAAAACTAACCAGAAGCAGAAAACGGCTTGCCACGGTATGGTGGTGCCATCTAGGTTCAGTAACGTAAACAAACGCGCGAACGCCGCCGCAGGTTAGCTGGAAGCCAGCGCCGCCGTACAGGGTGCAGACACCCTTTAAATGTTCCCGCGCCGCCGCACTTGGGTCAACGTGCTCAACGCGTAGTTCTTTTCGTTTCCCATGATACTCAGCAACGCGCAACAGATAAGATGATTCAAACTTCGCCAGTAAATCGCATTTCGGCGATAATTTTAGCGTGGTTTTAAAACAATGACTTGCTTCGGTGGCGAGCGAGTGACCCAAAATGCGGCACCAGCGTACACGTCTCTCCAATCGGTACGGTAGACGCGTTAATCAAGGCATTCTAGACTGCGGTCAGTTCCTGTGATGTAATTGCAGACCACGAAAACACGATTTAGCGGGAAAATCGAAATTTTAAGTTAGAATGATTAATTACTCAGCGAATAATGCATCGTTTGTATCTGGACAAGCACTGGGGGCACGATAAAACACAAAATCCTTCGAATGAAACACTACTACTTGTCTTTTGTCTTCATGGCTCCTTTATAGTTGCGCAGACGAGCGTGGTTTATCTGCCAATATCTTCCACCTGTTTTATTAATTACTCCTCCACAACCCAGGTGTTTTCGCTACTCATGTTTAGATCTATTTAGGTAGTGGCTTTTCGTGCTTTTTTCAATATCAATTCTACCTTTCTGCTTTTGCGGACTTTAGTTAGCTGATTGTGCATTCTTTTACGTTTTGTAACATTTTATGGCTTGTTTATTTCATATACCACTTTCTTCTAGTTTTACGCAGTTCTATCAGTATTGCTTCTCGTTTACTAAATCTCTGAATACTTGCGACAGTGTTCTGAGGGTTTTTCGTCCAGGCGTCCCACTGTAAATACTTATAGGCAAATGTTTGCTACAATTGCCTGAAACACCGTTTTATATCCGCATCTATTGCTTTTCTGCATGAAGCAACGATTCTGAAAACGATAGTGTTTCTTGGGCTACGCGAAATGTTTCGTCTGTTTGTCTGTCTGTCTGTTCCTAGATTCAGCCACCCGGCCAAAACCTCCGCAGAATTCCTGAACAAGACGATTATATTAACAAAACATTTCCAAGCCACTAATTCTATGCACATGTAATGCTTGTCAGTGTTGTTCAGGGGAAACAATTTGGCACATTTAAAGCAATGCATCCATACATTAGTGGTATTATCTGTGTTTTTTTAAATAAAAGTACGTGGCTTTTAGGTTTCCTCAATGGCAAATAATGAAATACGCGTGGAAAGCAGTGTTCCAAACAAAAATACAAAAAGCGCAGGCGCCCGAGCCTCAATATTGTAGTGGCATTCCAAGTAGTCCCAAAGGAATAAAAGGCCCTCGGAAATGGAGCTCGAGCAGTGGAACATTGGATAATTGAATTTGCTTCAGTAAACCTCCACGGTATTTAGAGGTGGGCGTGAGAGACTGGAAGAGAAGAGCGTGAGAGGTGGGAGTGCGTCAGAGAAAAGTGTGTTACGTGAAAAGGGTGACAGAAGAATTTTCAATGGACGACAATCGCCGTTCCTGACATCCAGGTACGCTGGCATAAACTCCTGACGCGTATTTGGGCATTTTTGTTTGTGGCGTCACAAAATCGTGAACGGAAAGCGGGATTTCAAGTAAAGTAAAATGGACATTATTAACTTCAGCAACAGAGGCCCAACAGGTACGGTATTGTAAAGAAAGTCGCACATTCAAAACTGTATTGTACCATCAATTAAACGAACGCAAATGTGGGTTCCATCGTAGTATTGAATATGCGGACTTGGTTATAAAAAGCCTAGCTGTTTGGATTGTATTGCTGAAGGATAATAAGTTGAGTTAGAATCGTGTTTCTCGATTGACGACTTTGTGACACCACACGCAAAAATGCTGAAATGGGCGATAGGAGTTCATGCCATCATTCCTGGATGTGCCATTCGTGATGCTGGAAGCAATATATAAAACAATGGCTAGCATATTTGAATTGTGGGGGTTGGAACCTACTTGGGGGTTGGAACCTACCTTTCGCTGCTCATTTATAATACCGAAAGAATTGCACAGCGATACTAACTCAACATGGTAATTTTTTATTTTCGCCTCTTTTTTATGATGTGGTAACGGCCGCGAGGACGGAGATCTTGGTGAGCGGTCTACACATCTCATTTCTTCCAGATGGTCGTGGTCACCGGAGGCAGAGGAATTTCTGAAAAAGGACGAATGCTCTTTATTAGTACTCGTTGGACCTCATGCGCGGTATCCGCGAATTACGTAGAAAGAACTGAATAAGAATTTCTGAACAAAAATTGGTTTTTACGTTACGCATTGACATTGTAAGGCGGTGTCGCTCTTGGCATGGCTTCTCCCCGGCCCTAATAAACCATTACGCAAAGTAACGGTAACCACTACAGTCTTTCCCATCAAATGCCATTTAATTATCTGAGAACGTCCCTACTCGACGGCAAATACGTAGAATTAAAAAAAAAGGAATGGTGTTCCCTACTCTTGGTTTCTGTTTTCGCATTCCCAATACCCAAACAGAAAAGAAATGCACACTTCAAGTACTTACATTTCTTCTTGCGAAGGAGGGCGGTGTAGTGGAAGGGAGAGCCGAGGCCATAGCCGTAGTTCAGGCCGTAGGCGCCAAGACCATGTCCGAATCCGTAGTGGCCGACACCATAGCCGTAGTGGCCAACACCATAGCCGTAGACTGGGGCGGCGTGGGCGACACCGTAGGTGCCGACGACTGGGGCGGTATGGGTATACCCGTAGGACCGCACGACTGGGGCGGCATGGGCAACGGTCGCCACAGCTGGGGCGTGGTGGACGGCGGTGGTGGTAGTGACAGCTGGGGCAGCCGCTACGACGGCGGCCGGGCGGACGACACTCGTCACGGCGGGATAAGTGGGGTAGCCAGCAGCGTAGGCGGCGACTGGGGCAGCGGCGTAAGTGGACACGGTCTTAGAGACCACTGGGGCAGCAACGCGGTAGCTGGCAACTGGGGCAGCGTGGTGGACGGCGGTCACGGCTGGAGCAGCGTGGTAGGTGGACACGGTCTTGGAGACAGCTGGAGTGCCGACGGGGTAGCCGACGGCTGGAGCGAAGCCGTAGCCGAGGCCGAGACCAGAGTAACCCACACCATGGGCAAGGCCGTAGTGAGACAGGCCATAGCCGGTATAGCCGAGGCCGTGGTACCCGAGGCCGTGGTAGCCAAGGCCATGGCCAAGGCCGTAGCCGTAGCCGTATGCAGGGAATCCGGTATAGCCAGCGAGGGCGCTGGTGGCCAGGGCGAGGAGTATGCAGGCGCGAATCTGAAAAAAAAAATGTGAGACGGAGAGAACTTTAGTTTCAGCTGTAGATGTGAAGGTGGTAGCTAAAATGAATATCGCGAAGCTGGTTCGTATTTATGTGGTGTTGTCTAGGTGGGCGAACAGAATACAGGAAATACTTGAAAGTAGATAGAGCGCTTAGCGTTCTGTCCACAATGTTTTGGGAGGAATTGGGTGAGTCTGTTTCGTCCTTTCGACAAAACGGTTTTATTTAAGTCATCTTGACTGTCGAATTACGTAAGGCGGTCTGTTGATAATGATTTATTTATCTGTAATGTAAAAAGGAATCTGCTTAGGTACAGTCGCACGCGGAAAGCGCCCTAGTTCGGGTGTAGCCCAACCATGTTATGCGCATGTTATGTGCGGTTGTAGCGCACCTTTTAACGTGGTGTACGGGAGAATGTTGGACGCGAAATAAAATACATTTTAAGTGCAAGCCACCCACAGTAGGATATACTTGTCAAGGGAAATATGTGGGCTTCAATGTTTGAATTCTCGCTGTACAATTGAATGCATGTTTTAGCGTTGAAGTTTCTTAGGTCAGAAGGCATTTTCGCAAAAAGTCAACAAAGAATTTGCCAACTTTAAAAGCGTAATTTTCGTTTTTGCGGCTACAAAGACGCTGTTATCAAAGACGTTCTACTGAGTCTCAAATATGCCGACGCAGTGTGTTTTTAGTATTTTTCCCCGTGCAGGCGATGCATATCATATGAACTGAGTGTTTGAATGTAAGGCGAAAGAATCTCGAAACCAGTGTTCGCGTAGCATCCATCACGGTCATTATTTTTCGATAATTGGTACCGCAAATGTAAATTACCAAAATGCTGAAAACTATTGTTGCTCATTCTGCCTTCTGTTCACAGTGGGAGCTACGTAGTATATTACCCTATGGCGACTCAAAATGTTAATGCACTTCTAATTCTGGTTAGTAGCCATGCCACTTTAACTGGTGTAGCATTGTTACGGTTGTCGCGAAGCCTGGGATAAATGGGTAAGTAAGCAACCTTTCTTTGCTGTATGTTTATCTAATACCTTGGAAAACGTTGCAAAATATTTTGGGAGAAATTACAGATATAAATTGGAGTGGTCGGCCACGACTACTGATCTTCCGTAAAGGAGTTAAGATAATTTTATGCCATGTGCATGATTTAATAGCGCACTACGGCACTGTTGCACAAATATGAAAGATCTCTCCAGCGTTCGCGGGCCCCAACCTAACGATCCCGTGTATTTGCCAATATAAAATAATGTTACTCTTGCTCTCACAAAAAATTAAAACAGCACTTCGCACCCGAGAAAATTATAATTCTTCGGAGCAGCTGAAATGTGTGGGCAGGAATTAGGATTTTTTCCTAGACACTTTTTGCATGAAATTATTTACCTAATAGTTCGCGTTCCATGTTTCTCGAAAAAATGTAAGGAAGAATGATTCACTGGCTCGGAAAATAGTGTTTTGTTGAGCAGCAAGACTGATTGCCACCTTACAAAACTACCAGGGAGACCCACGCACAACATGTGAAACTCAGTAAGAGAATTGCATCATAACGCAAGGTTTGTTGTGTGGCGCGACTGATACGTTACAAACTACGTTTTAAAGATCGCACAAAAATTGTTCGTAAGTGAGACCCATAGAAAATTTTACAATGCTGCAAAGCTGATAAATGATAATGCATGACCCGGCACACGCTCTTAGAATCTCATACGAAGAAGAGAGAAAGTGCATAGTTTAGGCATTCATTTGGCTAACCTTTTTTCTCGCTGGTGGCTCTTCCTCGCAGTGTTTGTGGTTTGTTTTTCTACTGGCAGAATGAGTTGCATGAAGTGTTGCATTAAGCCGAATGCGGACACATTTGTTTAGAATAAGGAAAGGATGCCCGCAGTTGAATCTCCAAAGTAACTATACTTCCCCGGAGATGTAACCCAATGGACGTAACCTAGACACTCCCCGTCGCTTCGTCTGCTGGGTAATCACCCCAAAGCAAAAGGCTTTTACTTTTGCCTAGACCAGCAGTAATCTACTAGCCTTGGTTGTGCTTAGCAATAGTTACCACTGTAACCACTATTCACGGCAGCGTTTTTCGGCTATTTTAAATACATCAATCGTTCCAAAATTAAAATGCCCTTCGACGATAGCTAATCGGAAAATATGAATGATAGGTACGTGTGGGGATGTAATAGATGCTAGAATCTGACCATTTTTTCCTGTTTCCCCATGCACGGAGTCTTAAATCTGCATATATACAGAAAGCTTCGAATGCGTATTTAATAATTACGCGGGGAACTCCTCGTCTAAACTCCACATAGATACACAAAGTTTCGAATGCCTATTTAGTAATTACGCGGGGCACTCGTCGTTATGCCGTGACATCTTCAGCTGGCATTCTACCTGCGGTCGACATGCGTGATGTCTCGGCTGTGGTTTGACGAGAATACGCTGTGGCTCTACTAATGAAGCATATCGGTTGGAAGTGGTAGAAATTAAAACTTCAGAAAAATATCTGCTCCTCTCTCTGCATAATGGAATTAACGGTATGACGATGTGACGTTGTTTTTCAACGAAGAATTTAAATACGATGATTTACTAGGTCTACCCTATTTGGAATCGCGAAAACTGAAATGTTTATATGGCGCTGAACACGTGTTTTAGTGGAAAACTCGCCATACATCAACCAAACCTCACAATAAAAGTTGCCTGGTCGGTGTGTGCCTTAATAATTTGGAAAATAATGAAGGTTGTGGTGGAAAAGCCCTTGGATCATCAATAATGCATTTGGCATTTTATGAAGAGTTACCGATCTGAATTCAAACAAAAGCGTTGTGTTAGGTTCTTTGCAAACTACGTCTCTCGCTATACAACTAATTAAAGTAAATACCCTTCGATAGTTTGGGACTGAGAAAATGACTGGGACTTCGCCAGTTGACGGTCTTACCATGGTCTCTTTCAGCTGCGGTGGTCCAACTGCTGATTTCATTGCCGGTGGAGCAGCTTTTTATACAAAACGACATGGATCTGGCGCTGCGGGGGTTTTAGAAGGATGGGAGGAGGAAAAGGAGAGACGGATAGAAAAAATTCGTCTTTTGACGAAAACAACAACTAAGCCTGCAACCCTGCCTGTGCCACCCTGTGCTTCAGCCGCATAAAAAATGAGCTACAGCGTGTCAGTGGCCGCGGGGTTTATTTCTGTCAAGAAATACGCCGGGCTTCGCATTGACCTTCACCGGAGCACGCGTGTCTATGTGAACCGTGATATCTGTCTACGCTTGATTATATCTCACGATAACCAAGTCTCTCACGCCCAGAAATAAAAGGGCAAAGAACTGCGAACACATTGCTGCAAACGAAAGCCATCTGCGGAATACATTGGGTTGAGCACCTCAGCATGAAAGTGGGAGCAAAACGGATCGCATTGGTCGAAAAAAAAAGCAAGCGGAACACCCCCTGAAAAACGCACAAGTACATTAAACAAAAGCCGTTTCGCCGCAAGGCACCGAAATCGCAAACCGCGTCGTTGTAGTTGCTTCATTCGTATATGAGAAGCACAAATATTTGAACGTAATTGTTAATATGGGTCTGTGTCCATCCAGTTCTCGGTTTGACTAGGTAAATTGTCGATGGCCGAAAAAGTCACAGTCAAGAGACGGGGGTATGGGCGTACCGATCCGAAAGCCATGTGACGCCTTCACGTGCAGGTTCGAGAGGGCCCTGGCTCAATGTTCGTCGGGTCCTTAATAGAATGGTTCCATATCAATGTGCCTTCATGGTGGCAAATCTTAGTCAAATGCCTCCGATTGTACACAGGTACAATTATGAATGTTTATTTCGAAGATTCAGGAGCATCAAAGCAAATTAACTTCAGTTATGACTCCAATAATTTGTCGCCACTGGAAACACTCGAAAATGAAGGAGATTGCTGTTGATACTCCTGATCCACAGCCCCTAATAGGGCACGTATCTATGCTGCGTATTGAATAAAATGTTTGGGGTGGCTACGAAATTCTTATGACGGAGGGAATGCGAAACTCCTAATGTATATGACCGCCGCATACAGTTCATTGTAGTCTTTCGCTGCGAATTAGGTTTTCTAGTTTGGCGGGCATTTCTGCGCGGTACTGACATGCACAGCTACCTCTCTCAACTTGGTTGGTTGGTTGGATCCGGAACAAGAATGGCGCGTACCCACTCTGGGGGATTGGCCAAGTCTTATTGGGATTTCACTGTTGAAGAAGCTTAGTAATTAGTTTCAAACGAAGGGAGAATAGGGTATAGTCATGCTAACAATTTTGGAACCAAAATACATCAATACTACTGTACCAACAGGTATTTCAATAAACGATTAAAAATTGGCTGATGCGATTGAATAACAAGGCAAGTGACCGGTTTCGGCAATAAATGAGTGAAGAGCGCGAAAAACATCCCGTTGCACCAACCAAGCCGACTGCCCCAAATGACAATAAATTAGGAACTGACAAGGCCAGACCCAGGCGCCGGAGGTAACGATTTCGGAGGGAGGAGAACCGCCGGCAAGACAACAACAGGAAGTGTTACAGTGTACTTGCGAGATCACACAGCTGGATATTTTGATGCGCGTGGGTGGCTGAGGTGTATTTTACGATGTTGATGTTTCAGACTCTATAGCGACACCCCACGTACTGCCGCGCAGAACGGGGCATGGATCTCGTCGAAACCGATGGGACGCATAGGAGCCGTTTGGCTATAGACGTCGCCCGCACCGGCTTTTTTGTTCGATGGGCCACATAACGCTCTCGCACTCGTATGGACCTACATCTCGGCGGACATGTGCTTCATAAAGGGACCCAGATGCGTTAATGAATTCTAAAAACTCTGTAACGCCCTTAAAACGGTGCTCTACCCGGCGATGTAGGTAAATGTATAATTCTTACAAAATATTTTATTCATTTTGGGCCTAAATATTAGCAGAGGCGTGCGTTTGGGTTAACGTTACTTGGTGTCAATTGTTCACACTAGATACCGGCATCTAAATTACGTTTTCTTTTTAAGGCATTACGGGATATAGCTACGACTATTTCAAAAGAAAATTATTCTATTGTAGAGTCTAATCCAAAAAACCATGCCCCCCTCCGTCTAACGACGAAAGTGGCTGAACGTAAAGCTTTCTCGTGACGATCTCTTTGGATGTTGTCTGAGTTTGGACTGTGTTCCAACCATGTGGAATTTTTTAGATGCGACTGCATCTCATTCACTCGCCTTGTCCCTCCATACGGCGTTGTGTTGTCCGTCCCACCCCTCCCCCATTCTCCTCGCCGCGCGAGCTGTCTCTCCGCCGCTCACCCCCTCTCCTCTCCGATAGCGAACACTCTCTCTCCTCGCGAGAGGCATTGCATTGGATTCGATTGGGTTGGCTGGCTTGGCTTGGCATGCTTGGCTGGGATTTGATTGGATTGGATTAAAGTGGATGTGTTGGATTGTGTTGCGTCATAGCCGCGCCACGTTGCGTCTCGCCGCGGTCGTTCCAGCACCGGCCAAAGAAATAAAGAATACATCATCCGCGTTCCTCACACGTTTCACGCAATTAGAGAATCAACCCACGGAAACACCACGTGAACCCCAAGATGCGTCGCATCTCCACAGGGTCCCCCTCGCGGGAAGGGGGGTGATGATTTTTTGTAATCACTCTGACATGGTTTACGCAAAACGCGAATATTGGATATGCATGCTGAGCCTATGGTTTTTTCCGGCGCACACTTCTGCGATATGATCATTACTCTTAAAGACGTCTATGAACAAAACTGTTGTCGCCCTGATTAGTGTCCCCTCCTTCTAAGTTGATTGATTGATTGTGGTGTTTAACGCGCCGACGCAACGCAGGCGATGAGGCGCCGTAGTGGAGGGCTCCGGATTAATTTTGACCACCTGGGGATCTTCAACGTGCGCCGAAATCTCGAACACATGGCGTTTTTTGCTTTTCGCCTCCATCAAAAGCGGCCGCCGCGGTCGGGAATCGAACCCGCGACCTCGTGCTCAGCAGCGCAATGCCTTAGCCACTGAGCCACCGCGGCGGGTCCCTCCTTCTTAGTTGTTCAATGTTGCCCCCGTTTTAAAATAAGTGTACGTACTTGTTCATTTGGTTTAGTTTTCTTTTTCAACTTGTAATCAACTCATTTGTATGTGTACGTAATGAACTCATTTGTATGCAATATTTGTTGTAAATATCGTTTCGTACATTGACATATACTTTAATATATACATGGAGCGAGAACAATATAGGAGGGGAAACGAGGCTTCCTAACGCATCCAGATAATGTCACAAGCGCTCGTCATAGGTTAAGCTAGCGGCATCTGCCGTGGGTGAAGAAACTGCGGGGCTACCGCTTTTGGAATGGCACTGCACAGCCACGGAAAGAAGTGCGGCCGCTATCATTTCGTACATCGGGTGCCGTTGCCCTCTCCTTCATCGTCGCAGGGACGAAGCTTTGCAGTCCGCCTTGGTTTTCGTAGTGACATTATCGGGTCGCTCGCCCGCGCTTATCGCGATAAGCCGTTTCGCCTGCTATATATTCTTGCTCCGTGAATATACACCATGTGAAAAAAAGTAATGGAGCATTTGGGCGATGTCTGTTTCATAGCTTGAAAGATACTGGTTCAACTCCGGCCACCAACGCGTTTTTTTTTCATTTCAGCACGCTCATTCATCATCATCAGAGAAAGTTGGCTTTCCTGCAAGGCGTTTTGTCGTTACCGACGACATCAAAATGAGAGACCTAAATCTTCGCTTTAAAAAATCAGTGATTCAAGCTATTTCAAGCACATAAGCGATGAACTTTTGGCAGCAAAATACTGTCGTTTCCTTTGAGACTAACTCGTTAGATGTCACTACTTACATTACAGCAGCCGGTAAACCGTAATACGGAAACCTCAAGCAGAGTGTTAAAAGATGTCCTTTCTTTTTCAGTGGTAAAGAGCTAAGGTCTGCGTACTCACTCGTGATTAAACTCATATCTACTCGTTTGTACTCACTCAGAAGTGTGTAGGATAATGAGAAAGCACACACCCAGATTAAAAAAGTGAGTAGTATAACAAGTGAGTACAGACGTATGTGCAGTACTCCTTGGTACAGTACTGATGAGTATGAATACTGACGAGAACGTACACATGAGCAGGAATTGCTCATGAGTACAGTACTCATGGGTACACAGCACTCAGGAGTACACAGCACTCATGAAAATGTCGATGGTTGGACGGCATACCGTCTGGTCAGGTAGCATACTACAAAACAATTACCACAGGTTACTGGCCAAGTCAAAAATAAATTGACGTTTCGGAATCGCTACGGCTCCCTTGTTCACAATGAAAACGGCCACTGGAAGACGCCGAAATATATAGCCCCCAGTAATATTTTAAGAGATTTGCCGCTGTCAGGATTCATGCAGCCGTCCGTCCTGTTGATTGTGTGCGGAGTTGTCTGAATAATCAAGGACTCCAGATTCAGGCGTGCAGATATGTTGCATTCCGTCGTCAGTATCTTGGAATGTTCCCAGTTTATCGCATGTTGAGTATTCGCCACGTGTTCCGCAATGGCGTTGGAGACCACGTTTTTCTTTCGCACGTCGTACTGGTGTTGCTTTATGCGTTTGCAAAAATTACCGGATTCGCCTATGTATACTGCTGGGCATTTGGCGCAAGCGATCCGATAAACAACACCAGGAAATTTGCAACGCGGAAGCCTGTCTTTCACATTCACCAGCTCATTGCGCAGCTTGCTTGTTGGTGCGTGCGCCAGTTGCAAATTGTGCTTTCGGAAAACACGTGCCAGGGCCTCACTGATCCCACGTACATATGGCACCACGGCGCGTTTTGGCTTCTCTGTGTTCTGGCTTGTTACATTTTCCTCGAGTAGAGGGCGCTCCGGAACCATTCTTCTCTGCGTGTTTCTCACGAACGAAAGCGGGTAGCCGTTCTTCTTTAGGTCCTTTTCAATTGTTGCCAATTCCTTCTGGAGCACAACTTCATCGGAGCAGGTTCGTCTGGCCCGATTTGTTAATGCCATGACAACTGACCGCTTGTGACTGATATAGGGTGTGCTGACTTGAAGTCCAGGTACCTTCCAGAATGGGTCGGTTTCCGTAAACACGGAAAGTAAGACCTTCAGCCCTACGAGAAACTATGGCGTCCAAAAAAAGGAAGTGAGCCACTGGCCTCCTCTTCAACAGAAATTGAATTGAAGGCTCCACGCCGTTAGGTGCTCCAGGAATCGTTGAACGTGCCTCCGGTCCAGGACGCAGAAGCAGTCATCCGCATACCTGACAAACAGTTTTGGCCGTCGCTGGAAATTATCCGATGCCTTGGATTCTATGGCCTCCTTTGCGAGGTTTGCTATCATCATGGATATTGAGGCCCCCATCGCTGTCCCGAAAGTCTGCTGGTAGAATTCACTGTTGTAGCTAAAGTAAGTGTTTCCCAGGCAAAACGAAGCAGCTGGCATAGGTCCATCACGTCAAAAGGGGTCCGTTTTTCTAGCGATGGATCCATCGCTTAGACGTTGCCTGCAAGTTTCAATTGCCATTCAACCGGAACGCTTGCGAAAAGGGAGCAAACGTCAAAAGACACGAGGATATCATTGTCCTCCAGAGTGACAGCCTTTGCTTTCGAACTTCCCCTGCAACGGAAATAAAAGATCCGAGTACGCCTAAAGCCATTTGTGGATTGTAAATCGGACAGCATAATGGCATCTGAACGCGTGCGACGCCTTGTATCGCCTCGCATTGTCGAAGAGCTCTGGCATCTTGCCGCTGGATGAGCGCTTTGCTTTCGAATGGCTTTGATCTTCTCCTACACGTGCGGTGATTATCATTTAAGCCATGTTTAATGAGAAGCTGACGACGACGGGGAATTTCGGTAGTTGTTCTTTCGCTACCTTCATCTGCTGTTTCCCAGCACGGCGACCACAGCTCGCTAGCAAACAGTGCCAGGTTTCAGCTCACACAGTGGAAGGCCTTGTGAACGGGCTGTTTTTTATGAGGAACACCAACTCCAGGAGCCGGATTTTGTGTTTAAGCTCGCGTCGTGGAACGCATCGTAAAATATGTGGCTGGCGCATAACGACGCCACCGCACATTTTGATCGATAGATGTCAGCTTCATCAGCTGCTTGAGATCGAGTTCGATTGATTGAATTGACGACGAACGATCGATCTCACTGTACACCACCGTAAATCTGGGACTTTGCAACTGTGAACACCTTATAGCTCGTTAGCTGAGCATGACAACAAGATTTCACTGTGCGTGCGAACGCGGTGCACAAGCACGGCGGAGCAGTTGGCCAGTGTTGTAATGATTGCCACTGTAACCCCAGCACTGGGTGCACTACGGCCCTCTACAGTGAGCGATACCGCCTCGACGCCCACGTCCCCACTGCCAACCCCCCCACACACAGTGGCGGTGCCCACACAAGTATCAACGCCGAAGTAACCGTTGACTCTCAACTTTGCAGTTTCCAGCGAAGCAAGCCCAGCCGTAAAGTAGATCCGGGTAATATCGCTGCCACACAGGGATCATAATAGTTCGCCAGTACGCCCATCTGCAAAAGGACGTCACCAACGCAAACAGGATAAATCGACTACAGCCGGACCCGACGCATTTGCACAGTGGCGGTGGTGACGGAAGTATCAACGCCGAAGTAACCGCCGCTCTCAACTTTGGAGGTAGGTGTAAACTGGGCTGCCCCTCTGTACCTTTTCTATATATTGTCACCACTGCCACTGCCACTGCAAATGCTTTTGTTGCGATATTGCATGTACAGTCTGGGACTTAATTTCGCAGACCACACGAGCGCGTTGCAAAAGCCACCGATGCGCGCTCTGGAGGCCCGGCGCCTGCTGTCGAGATCGGCGCGGCGCGCATGCGCGTCCTGTTTTACTCGCAGGCACGCCGATTTTCTCGCTTCCACCAGCGGTGCTGCAATGGTCACTCAACCACCGCACAGCGACGCCTTTGTAGCATTCCTTTCTTCCCGACGGCACATTTGGGGCCTCACGTGGCGATTGCGAGGGCTTTGCGCAGGTGCTCCTCGCGTCCTGCTAAACAATTGCGGGGAATGTTTTATTTGTTTTTTTTGTGCTTTATCGTTTATAGACGATGAGACTAGCGGCTTGCGAACAGCGTCCCCGAATGAAGCGCGTACGAAGAACAGTCTCAAGTTCAAGTTCTCGTCTATCGCAACAGAACCCAACAACGTTCGGAAACTAGCAAGGACTATCGTCGGCAACCCGTCCGCTTCAATCCCATCTAGGCTCACGTTTGATGACAGAGAATACAATACCAATTTTTTTTGCTGAAAAATTTAATCAACATTTCGTTACGCCCTGTGTATTCGAAGCAGTATATGTCCCATACGTTGATATTGATCACACCTATTTGTCTGTTTCCGATAACACTTTTTTTTTTCTCACCATGCACGGAAGTCGAAATAATATTCTTTTCTGCAATCTTTATCTAATAACACGTCGGCCGGTTACGACGACATTAAGGCTCAGCCTATTACAGCGGTCGCGAATTTTTTGTGCATGCCTTAGGAATTTGGAATTAGACGTTCACTACTGCCACCTTTCCGAATGCAATGAAAATTGCCCAAGCAGCCGCATTGCATAAAGGTCGCCCAATTGACAATAAAAACAACTACAGACCAATTTCAGTCCTAGAAATTTTCTCGAAGTTACTACTATACTTAATAAAGAAAAGGTTAACCAAGTTTCCAGCTTCGACTGGCGCGATTGTGCATCAACGATTTGGCTTTCGTTAACGTCGTTTTTCCGAAATGGCATTGTTAAATCTTAAAGAAAGGATACTAAATAATTTTGAAAATAAAGCATATACCATTGCACTTTTTCTAGATTTTAGAAAGGCATTTGACTCCATTAAGCATGACATATTGTTTGATAAGCTTCCCTTGTATGGGATCCGAGGAGTCGCCTTGAATTTGCGCCGTAGTTATTTATCCGAACGGTTACAGTTTACCAGCATCAATGGCTACCGATCGTCGACAAAAGTTATTTCCTGTGGTGTCCCTCAAGGTTCAATTTTGGGCCTACTGCTGTTTATTTTATGCAATAATCGCATTGTACATATTCCTTTCACTCCTTTTCGACGCTCTATGCCGATGATAATAGTGTGTTTTTTTCTGGTCTGTCTTTGCGTAACTTAGAAATATAGGTTAATAACTGGCTCAATGATCTATCAAAGTGTTTGAATCTAAATATACTTAAATTAAACGTCAGAAAACAAAATATGTTATTTTTAAACCCAGAAACAAGCTCGATGGTTATGACCCTTTGGTAGAATTTCGGAACTCTTCTATCGAACGAATGCCCGCTTTTAAATTTATAGAAACTCTCTTTGATAAAAACCTCAGTTGGACTCTTCATATTAGTAAGGTACACGCCGTTGTGACACGGTCTGTTGGTTTGCTTTCTAAAATTAGATGTCTGGTACCGATCTGGCTCATGCGCCAAATGTACTAGGCGCTAGTGCAGTCTCATCTTCATTTCTGTTTTTTAGAATGGGGAAGCTAGACGGAAAATGTTTTTAAACAGAACTCTAGTACTACAAAAAAGAGCTCTTCGCTGCATTGATAATTTACCTAGTACGCACCACTCTGCCTCGTTATTTCTGCAGCACGGTATCCTTACAATACATCAGTTGTATGACCTTAAGCTTCTTAGTCTTTGTATTCGTAGGGGAATATCAAAGAACTCATTATTTTTAGAAATATATCTACCCGTGAATGTGCATTACGAACTTTGGCCGAGTTGTTTTAGGACCCCAAAGATCCGAACAAACTATGGCATGCAAAAATTAGACCACCAAATTCCCACCTACCTAATAAGCACCCAGCTGTTGTGGAACTATTGCCACGCACCACTTCTTGGCTCACGCTAAAGAAAAAAAAGAAATATTACCTAATGTTTGAAATTATGTAGCGCTACTCCGTGTAGTTTTTATACCGCTACTCTGTGTGGTTTGTTATAATTTGTGTTGTGCGCCGGTTGTGCTTGCTGCTATATTACGTTTGATAAATGTACAGTTTTTGCTTTTCCTACATTTTCCCGCAATTAGGTCTGGAATTGTGTAGCGTTACCCTGTGTTGTTTGTAATCATTCGTTTTGTGCACGTTTTGTATTGCTACTAGAATAATTTAAAAATATATAATCTTCTTTTTTCTACAGTACCTTTGTATAGCTAGTTGTCATGCTTTGTTTCCTACCATTGCTGCGCAATGTTGCAATTTCGCATGTACGGGGTTGATGGCCCCCGTCCGACAGAGTTATTCTACCTTTTGCCTCTCCTCCCTACACATGGTTTGTCTAAATAAATGAGCTGAACTGAACTATGTTGAGACTGGGCCATCTCAGCTCAGTCACCAATGTGGCGACGTTGCTTGCTCTGTCCGCTATCCACGCGGCCCAGGGCAGAGCGACGAAGCTTTCGAGCGGACGGTGATTAGAAGCTCCATTTATATACAATATGTACTAAGGTAGCAAGAGCGATAAATGCTCGCAAAGAGGCGATACCACTTCTTAATTCAGTGCCTCCGATGAGACGCCGGTGCCCCGCCGTTACTTCCGGGCCGGTTTTTAAAATCCTGGGGTTAAGTTGCAGCCAAGAGCAGTTCGAATCTCTCCAATCAGGACTTTCCCTGGCCGCAGTTTGAATCGGGTGAATGGAGGCAGAACAGTTGCGTCAGCCGAGCCACCACGACACGGAAAGGGAAAGCGACTCAGCGGCGCCAGCTCCCGGCGGGACTTGCAGCGTGTCTGGCACGGGCCGTTCGTCCCAGGCATGATTCGGGCCAGCCTTCGGGCAGGAAAAAGGAGAGCAGACACAGTGGCGCCGTTTCCTACCGATTGCGGCACGTCTGCCGCGGGCAGTTTGACAGAGGCGCGAATCGGCCCTGCCATCGGCCCGTCGCCAGGTGCAGCGAATTTGTGTAGGAAGTTCTGGCACAACATAAACATGAATACAAAAATGAGTGTTCAACTCAGACAAGTGTAGGTTTTGCCCGGGCTCTTAACAAAAATAAACATAACGATGCGCTCCGCCGCTGTCCTGTCCCTTTCTAGCGGCGAGACCTCCTCCTTGGCTTCTCGCGCGCTCGCCGCGTTTTGTCTTTGTGTTTTTCCTTCTTCGAGTGCCTGCGGTGCTAGCGAGGGCGACGGTTCCGAAATGCTCTCTGCATGCGTAAGTTGCAGCAGCGTCTCTTTGCACCTGGTTTTAAACACGATAGTTCTTCGTCGGCTACTCAAGCGCGAAAATATTTTGGTCGGTTTGTCTGCCTGTCTGTCTGTCTGTCTGTCTGTCTGTCTGTCATAAAGACAATCTATTATTCCAACTTAGATTCAGGTCCCGCTGTATGCACGGGAACTGCAGGGTTCGCGGCCACGTACTTTATATTTACAATGTGCACTCTCTGCAACTGGGCAACTCACTGTTTCGCAATTGAGCCGCTCGGCCAGAAGTAAAAAAAAAATTCTTCAATGAGGGCTTCCTATCAGAAAATTTCCATAGGTAATAAATCTGTAACGATATTTTCTTTTTATGAGCGTTGTTCAGAAAAAATAAAAGATACGAATATTTGAACCCAAACATAAAAAGGATAAGGTTATTCGCCTTGTTTCTTCAATAAAGAATAGACGTGGGTGTAACGTTTGCGATCGCAAATAAAAAAGCTCGTTATATCCTATATTTCAACCACAAACACAACAATTGGCGCAGCTTCTGTAGTAGTGCAAGGTCGGAGAAACAGCAGAGTCGACGCCCCTTTCCATTCGGCGGAGGCCCGGCTGTTGCATACACATAGATTTTAGAACTTGCCGCAGAAAGTTCTTCATGACTGGCAGTCCCAGACGGTTTTTTTTCATAGCTTTTCGCATCTCTCCCGAATTGGAGTGCGTTAGCACGCGCCGGCACCCACGGCAACCGGCTTCGCGAAATCGGCGTCTGTAGCGCAAACTCGGCATCTATGCTCCCATTTCAGACGATAAGGCACGTTAATTGCCAAGATGAACAGCAGGCGAGAGACGACGCCACGTACGATGGACAGTGTAGCCGAAGGTCGGTCCAGTCAACGTCGGCCGCTCGTCAGGATGCGTAAGCGCAAGTGCCCTCGTTTTTTGAATTTTTTACAAGCTCCTCATCGGGCCCGAGCCCACGCGCAAGCCTGGATGATGCCAGGCGCTCTTCACGAGGCGTACGATCACCTGCCCCTAATGAGAAGCGTTACGCGGCAGGGACTTCAGAAGACTATCGCATTTCGATGACATTTAGATTAGCGGATTAGCACACAGTTTTTGTGCTGATCAATCGCCGGCTTGTTGCCATCAAGTACCTTTCATTTTATTGAAGTACCATATTAGTGAAGTACTGAAGAGCCCGCTGCTCTGACACCGAGCCAGTCGACGACCGACATCGCGCAAGGGCAGGTCTTTCCAGCGACAAGCAACGAGACGCGCAACGTACGCAGCGTGTATGAGCCAGAACGCTGCACGTGCCTGGCACCCGCTCTTCCGGTACAGACCTACATGAACGAAATACTCAAAGCGGGGAACGCAACGGAGGCAGTACGCACACCTTTTCCACACGTGCTATTCCAGCGCCGGTCCACGCAACCAACGACATCGCACCCGGATTGGTGGACATGGCCACGACAAGCGAGAGTCATGGTGCACGAAGCGCACCATACGTTACGAATTACTTCGCACCAAGGTTAAGAGAGTGTCAAATAACGAACGAGAGGCACAGCGCCCGAAACGCACAAGAGGTGAGAAACAACATCTAACCCGCACCGGTAGCGCTGGCAACGGCGAACGAAATGCACAGCACACAGAAAGTGACGAAGACGGCAAACACGAAGGAAGCGCTATTCGCGCATCCTCCGCTCCCACTGCTGTTATCCGTACTTGGCTAGCGAATGTCACAACCGGAGAAATCAACCTTGCCACAAGCAACAAAAGACCCAGCGCAAGTGGCTCAACCCAACCTGAACGTACGAGCTCTCGTGCACCCACTATTCCAACCCGACTTCAGCGAACGAACGACATCACACTCGTGCAGGTAGGTCCGTGAACGAGCCACCACGTTCCCAGCGTATGCGGCAAGTCCAATCCGGAAAAAACAAGACCCCCGTCACCCACTGCTCCTATATAGACTCCCCCGAGAAACACCATTTTGTACAGGAGGATGCAACCGCGAGCAAGTGGACTCGGAACGAACGGGACGCTTTCGAGCCTGCTTGCAGGGGAGAGACACCGACCTCAGATTTCTCGAAACAACGGGCAAAAGACGAGAACTGGAGCGACGACCCTGACACGGCATGAACGAGAACGAATGAACCCGATCCAGACGAAGGCATCAAATTCCCTAACGATGCAGTTACGCTTACGACGCCAAGGAATGTGGGACCCAATAGACGCGACGAACTACGTCCGCTTCCCCACCTTAACGGCTTCACTTCCGAGGCAACTACGGCAAAAATGAGCACGTAGCCGCAACGATTTTGACCGATCAGCCACTCCACCCTAACGACAACGCCACGTCGCCGCACGGTAAATGACGAGACAAACGGCCACACCATACGCAAAGCATAACTCAATCAAAGCAACGTCATCAACGCACTCAACTATGCCACGCCTGCACACCGCACCTCGCCCCCGGACAAAACGGTCACATACGCTGCCACATTCATCAAGCACGCAACGAGCTACACTAACACAATCGCCGACAGAAGTGATGTGACTAACGCAAATCTGTAAACACTGTCATATTCAAGTCGAACGGAGTGAATTCCACGGTACGCAAAAAAATTCAAGCCGATTTGAAATTTACCGAACCTCGTCGAGTGGAATGCCCTTCCAATAAATTTATAGTATTCGGAACAAGGCATCGAGCAACTGTGAATTAGCGGACAGTCATCTGTATACGAACAGACGCCATTGTACGCGCACTCTTGATTGTGCCGGGGGGCAGGCATAATTCGGACTCGGAGCATGATTCGGAGAATATCAGCGCGTCGAGCAACGAAAACGGACGACAAAAGCAGCCGCCTGAAGACACGCAAAAAACTGCAATTTACGGCCGCGGCCGCAACAACAAGCCTCAAGCCCCCCAAAAGCCGCCCGACGCGGTTCAGTCTTTGTTGTTTTATTACTGAGAACAAGAGGAGACGCCAGACACAGCGCGAGGGCTTACGTTCAGTTTCGGTCACTCACGTGTACGTGCCTTCGAGCAGTGCGAGTCGCCATACGACGATGCACCGCGTTAAACGTTTTCTTCCCGTGGTCGTATGTTCTGATCTATATGCAACCTCAGGTTTTCTAAACAATTAAGCATCTTAAATTATTTCTATTCAGTCCTTTATTCGAGCCACGAAGTAGCTTATAGCTAGCAGTACAGAGAAGTTGAGTACTCGTGAGTACGAATTTAGCAATCATGAGTACAGATTAAGTTCGAGTCCCCATCAGTGCAGATTGAGCACTAATGAATACAGATTGAGTACTCATGAGTGCAGATTGAGTGCGATTTTGTTACTCAGTATTTTGCAAGTGCAGATGAGTTGAGTTTTACGCCGCACTTGTACGAACGTACAGTACAGTACATGTATACTAGCGGAGTGGGGCAATACGCCAAATAACAAATTAAGTATTAAAGGACGCAAATACAGATAAGCCCGTATGCCAAGTGAGTACTTAGTAACACAGCACATACGAAATGAGTATGAGTTCGAGGCAAGAACAGAGAATTGGCGTCCTACAGTTGATTGCACGCCCATCTTCACACTTCGCCAGATTATTGTCAAATATTAGAAATTCGCTGAATTTTTTCTCTTTGCATTCAAAGCACCCCCTCCCCTACCCCCCCCCCCCTTCCGATTTGCCGTCCAGCCCTCCGCCGTGTCGGCTGCATGGAACTCGGCCGTGCTGACCCTCAGTACGTAATTAAGTAAAGCGAGAGCAAACAAGGAAAGCGAGCGGCCTCTTAGTTCGCCCGACCACTTTGTTTACGGCCACTAATTTCGGAATCAGATTTCACTCTTCTGACGGTCGCGGATTTTGTCGCTGAGACACGCTACAAAACGGCAAGCTAACGCTGCCCGTGTATTCGTAACGGCGACGCAAACGAGCACAATTTAATGAAAGTGCACGCATAGTGTGCAGGTACGCAAAAGAGCGGCGCACGCAGATTGAGTATGAGTACTCGTGAGGGCAAATGCTTATGCGTAGAAGTAAGTACGATTACATCCCCGCAGCTTTGTACTACCCGGAGAGTATGAAAGCGCCCCTGGGCAGCGCAGGAGGCCTATACGACGATGCACCGCGTTAAACGTTTTCTTCCCGTGGTCGTATGTTCTGATCTATATGCAACCTCAGGTTTTCTAAACAATTAAGCATCTTAAATTATTTCTATTCAGTCCTTTATTCGAGCCACGAAGTAGCTTATAGCTAGCAGTACAGAGAAGTTGAGTACTCGTGAGTACGAATTTAGCAATCATGAGTACAGATTAAGTTCGAGTCCCCATCAGTGCAGATTGAGCACTAATGAATACAGATTGAGTACTCATGAGTGCAGATTGAGTGCGATTACTCATGAGTGCAGATGAGTTGAGTACTTGTGAGTACAGTGCGAGTTCTAATACTCGTGAGTACGAAATGAGTATGAGTTCAAGGGAGTACAGATAAGGTATGAGTACAATGTGAGTTTAGAATTGAGTACTCACGAGCACAGATTGAGTATGAGTACTCGTGAGGGCAAATGCTTATGCGTAGAAGTAAGTACGATTACAAATGAGTATGTGATGAGTAAGTACGAGTGATTTTGAGAACAGGCGAGCTTTTTGAGTCTTAGTTTGAGTGAGTACTGCGTGAAAGAAAAACAGTGTGATTTAGTTTGAGTGATTTCAGTCAGGTTTGCCGACCTATGGTAAACGGAAGCCTTGTTTCTGGTTACGCGGAAAACACAGAGGGTAGGCTACACGGTTCCCCGAGAAGGCCGAGCGCGTCTGACTACATTTTTCTACGATCATGACTCGATTTGAAGCGATGAAATGAAACTCCTTTACAGGAGTGGTCGTTGCCACAACCCGGAGCTGCGCATGTACTTTTCCCCATTAGAGAAACATTGCCATGGCTGCGCTTGAAACAGATGATCACAAAAGAGGGTGCAAAGAACCGTTTCGGGCACAGCAGCCGTAAAAACAGTGAAACTCGTTTGACGGAAATAAAGCGCTCGCTCGCGCATCGTTGCACTTGCACTCACTTTGTCCTTTCGTCAAGAACAAGTGAGCGTCTAAATGGTGTGTTATAGATTCACACTCCATCGCAGGAAAAATATCTGCGACTGCATCAACGCAGACAATCAGCAAAAATGTATTCGTAACTTTGTGGTTTTTCACTCGTAGAAAATTTCTTTATTTAACGTCGCACTTCTACATCACGCTGTAGATAAATAAAGAGCCGTTCCATGGCCATCCCATACACCCTCCTCCTCTCCCCAAAACGAAACTATTGTGAGGCTCTTTTAAAGGGTCATTGAAGGGATTTCTAAACGTTGTGGTATTACTTGTGCAGTATGAATTCTCCAGTCCTTAAGCCATGTTTCTAGCGTTCTGGGTGCGTTTCCGCGAATTAGTGAAAAATCTACTTGAAAGGGCTGTTCTTTCTGCTCCCTCCTTGCTGATTACCGTTGACGTTAACTGTGACGATTACCATTTCAGCTTGGCTTAAATGCGCCGGCTGCGCGGTTCGGCGACCAGGTAGAGTCAGTCGGCCGGCCGGTCATCACAATTCAATCGCTCAGTTCTAAGCCGCAAAGTTATTTGTGCTCGGAAGCAACTGCGCGAAGTTCGTTCCCGAGGCCTCGGGCCGGGGACGCCGGGTGGTCGCCGTGAGAAACGCGCTCGCCTGTGCTCGGTATTTTTTTGCTAAAGCCAACGCGGGAAGCTTGTGCCCGGCGCATAGCGTCGATGACGCCGGGCGGTCGCCTTGACCAACGTCTTCTCGTGCGCTCGGGGTTTTCTGCCGCCAGCTTTGTGTCGGCGTAAACAGATCTGCCCTTAAAAACCGCTGACACCGAACATGTCACCGCCACCGTTTCCGCCTCCAATTTCACGTCATGTCGGAGCTGCGAATCCCGCCCATATGGAAAGCAATTTGCCCGCTCGTAACGCCAAAGTAAGTGACTTTCACAGGCTTTCCGAACAAAATTTTCACCGGTGTAGTTCGCGCATCAGGACACGTACTTGAGTGGTTGCCGGTTTATGTGTGCATGTGCCGGGGGTGGAAAGACGGATGAACACACAGAGCTATGCTTGATTCGCGTGTTGATGACAGGCCCGTCGTGCTGGTTGGATATTTAAACGTGAAGTTCACGGCTCAATGTAACCTGTCAGCTTTATTCCGTGGTCGATCGGTTTGGGTTTCGGTCGGTGTGAAACACTCTCAGTTTCCCTTATACTATGTGGGAGGGAAACGGACAGCCGCAAGTTTCTCTGCTAAAATTACTTTGGAGCCTCGCCCGGCTTTAACTCTGCATGGGACGTGCGCATATCATTCACTCGGAAGAATAACAGCGCAAATTGAATGAGCGGTCGGACCGCACATAAGCACGAATGGTCACGAAAGTTGCAGTTCGTCGACTAGATGTAAATTTCTACTTGATAAATAGCGATTACCCCGCTTGGAACACCGTTGTGAGCCATTATTTCTTGTTAAGCGGGAAGGGCTTTCAGAGGGACATTTTTGCCGGTGTATTTTACACTAAGCAGGCGCACGTCACCGGTTGTCGATTGATGCCTGCACTGGTGGGGAGTGGAGGAAGGGGATGGCACGCACGAGCAGCTCTAGGCCTTGGCGGGGGAAGGTTCAAACGTGGACGTGAAACGGCAGAATGCGATCTGTCCAACGACCTCCGTTTTCGAGCGGAGTGGATTATTGCGTTACAGTCAGAGACAGTGCGCTGCCTACAACACGGGAGAGAAATAGCGTCATGTTTGTCCTCTAAAAAAAATCATGACCTTCCAACTTGCGTTCAGTAATTGGCCAGTAAGTAAGCTCCATCGGAACTTACAAGCGAACTTATTTTGTTGCGTGCACTAAGTGGAATGCGTCAAGCTTCGCAGGTGTCTTCACAGTGGAAGGGAACTAAAACGGCATAGGTCGCGCAGCAACAAGTTGCGCCCAGGTCTCGTTAAAGGGCCACCGAACTAACTGTACTGTGAATTCCTTCATAAAGCATTGTGTTGTGTGACTTCATTCAAGACAGAACCAGACGTTCTGGTTCAGCTCAGACGTGTTCTTGAGTCTTCTAAGCCGTTTACTAGTTAATGAAAGCATGAGCGATTTCCCGTGTCGTGATCCTGCGGGAGTCCTACAGCCGGAAAAGCAATTCATCATGGCTAGTACTCTTTGCATATACGAGAAACACTTAAATGTTACCACAACTGGACAAACTTGTGTTAAGTTTGTGGAAGGGTTCTCCACCAGAGTGCAGACGTGCATCGGTTTTGTACTTGAGTAGCTCCGCACTTTCATCGCAACGGTGCTCCTGCGATCTCGGTCTAACAATGCGTTCTCGCATCGTAATTATACCGGCTTCCTCGCCACGCGGTTCCTTCTGCCATCATCATCATCATAAATCTGTCCACACCCACTGCAGGACAACTCCCACAGGTCTCCCATTATCTCGATCCTGTGCCGAGACCAATTTAGCCCCCCAAACGTGTTGATGTTATCGGCCCACCTAACTTTCTGCTGCCCCCTGCCACACTTACCTTTTTCTAGGGATCCACTCTGCTGCCATTAATGACGGAAATACAACCCATTCAATCCCGGTGAGGTAGCAGTGTGAAACGAAGAGGGGGTGTAAAATATCACCAAAATGTCTACGAAAGGGGGTGATAAAGCCTGTTTCACTTTTAATACTGCCGTCATGACCCCGTAATGCATTTTTGCATTAAGATTTTTTCCTAATATTAAGTTTCTAATATGAGTATAACAAAGGGGCAATGAGGGACACCACTTTCCCATGCAACGTCACCAGGCCACCGGTGCGTTGTATACCGCGGGAATTTTGTTGCACAAAAAAGGAAATAACTAACAAATTATATTTTTCTACAGAGGAGGACTACGGGTCTCTGCTATGGAAAGAGAGGAATGGAGAAGGCCGTAGGCACTCATAAATAACACGCCCCAGGCCACTAGCAACGCCCCAATAGGCTAATTTGACGAGGGGGCCGAGGGAAGGTAAATCTTTATTCGTCGAGCAGAGGTTAATAATTTGTTCTAGCCCAGTGAAAGGCATCTCTATTAAGGGAATCCTTGGTTTCGACTGGCTGTCTTCCTATGGCTTACAAGGTTGAGCTGGTTACAGGTTCGGACTGGCCAGGGCAGCCTTCCATCGCGCAAAAGTGTAGGGGCAAATCGTTCGTCGTCATAAATACAGGCTGGTCCCAAATTCTCTCCCGTCCTCTCCGGTGTTCCCCAGGGAACAGTACTTGGCCCCCTGCTTTTCCTGATTTACATCAATGATCTTCCACACTGTATTACTAACAATATAAGATTATTCGCCGACGATTGCGTTATTTACGCAACAATCGCTAGTCATGAAGATCAAGTAACTTTACAAGCAGACCTAACAGCCGTTCAAAATTGGTGCCACAAGTGGCAGATGAGTTAAACATTTCTAAATGTAGATCAGTGTCTTTTCACAGGACGTACTAATCCGTTTTTGTACAACTACGCCCTACATAACAGTTTTCTACAATCGACTACCTCTTATAAATACCTTGGAATACATATCTCAAGTGACCTATCTTGAACCCTCCACATTAATCACGTCATTTCAACAGCTAGTAGATCTTTAGGTTATATTCAACGAACCCTGAAGTTTGCTCCCAGCCACTTAAAAATATTAGCTTTCACCACAATAATACGCCCCAAACTGGAGTACGCCGCAGCAGTTTGGGACCCACACCAGAATTACCTCATCCAAAACCTAGAAGCCATCCAAAGCCGCGCTGCCAGATTCGCCTTTTCCGATTACTCATCGTTCACTAGTGTAACAGACCCAAAGAAACGTGCCGCACTCATTCCTCTTAGTCACCGCCGAAGAACTGCGCGACTCGCATTATTCCACAAATTCTATCACGCATCCCCATCGAGCATTTACGTCACCCAACGCCCCCATTTCTCTGATCGTTGTTGCAACACTATGCAAGTTCATCAACCTCGCCCCAAAACTACCACATTTGCAGAATCTTTCTTTATTCACACAGCTAAGGAATGGAACGCCCCACCAGATACCATTGTTAGCATTCAGGATGCAGAAGCCTTTAAAAATGCCCTGACGACGATCATTGAACCGTAATAATTGCCTGGTAACTTTCTAACGTGCTCAACTTTTTCTTTTTTCGTGTGACCTCACATGATATTTCTTGCATGATGGTTCCTGGTGTCATTTTCTTCGTACGGCGTGTATATATGTGTATGTATATGTGTATATGTAGGTACATATGTGTATACATATGTGTATATGTGTATATATATATCGTACTTGACAATGTTTTGTACCTTTTAGGTGGTATCTTTTGCCACTGCAAATTGTTTTCATCCACAGTCCACAAACAACTGTACCTGTTCCCCCCCTCCTATCTTTTTTTTTGTTGTCTGTTTCTGCCGCTTCAGCTATATCCTAAAATTGTTTGTTGTTTTATTGTGTTGCACATCCAATTTTGCTTTTACCAATGCCTTGTATACCCACCCCTCATGTAATGTCCCTTCTGTTAGGGACCCTTGAGGAATGGAATGGATGACTTTATTACAGGAGGAGGCCAATAGGCCCTGGTGTAGGGCACGGGGAAAAGCGAAATGGACTGGCAGCAAAAATACCGTCGAATTAAGAACCTCAGCCGGCAACGGCTTGCCGACGCCTCACCACCTGGTTTTCTTGCTCCTCTGCAGTCCCTGCCAAGAAAAGGAGAAATTTTCGCTAATAAAGTCTACGCTGACTCGGCCTACACTCCGGACGTCATCTCCAAATGGACAACGCATAGGCACCTTGCCAGTCCTCGGTGCCCCTACTGTGGCAGCAACAATACACTGAATCTTTTCCACCTCATCTGGGCGTGTTCAGCTTACTCGACTGACCGCGACCAGTTCCTTACGACGCACGTACGCCCGACGACTCCTGAAGAACATGTCCAACACGTCAGAAACAACCCCCAAATTTTACAGAAGATTACAGAATTCGGTCTCAAAACAGGTCTCTATAAAGTAGTATGATGGCGGATCGTTCAGCCTCTCTCTAGATGTACCCCCAAACACACCCCTTGTGGCTCCTGAACGGCTCCTTTTGGATACCCCAATCATGGTCGTAGTAGAGTGCCCTCGTCACAACTTCACCTGTGCATATCGTGCTAAGTGAACGCTCACAGTGCAGTGCAGACTTTATATGAACGATCTTCCCCTCCCCTTTTCCCCGTGCCCCACACCCTTGAGGAAAATAAAATAAATAAATAAATAAATAAACAACCAGGGTAGCATTTTCCCTGGCCTGCCCGCAATTTTTTCCCCAGTATACCATACTTCCCACACCAGGAGTGTGTCGAAGTCGCCACTTTATGTGACACTCATGATGGTCACGAGCGCTCGTCTCGCCCATGCTCTTCTTGTGAAGTCTTCGTCTGCACTGACCATTACGAACGTACTGCAACTCGCCCAATTCGCTAACATTTCTGTAACACCCCCGCCTAATCTAATCTGGCCCTTCTTTTTTTAACATTTTATGCAGGAATCCACCGAGATCTGACTGAAGGCATATCCGTCACGGAAATGATATCACCAGAGAAACGCGGCTGCACCATGATTCCAGTCTGGTACTCCGTCGCCACAAAGGTAGGTGCCCGACCGTTTACCGACTCCGCTACGAGCTGAAGCGCAGACAGCCGTGTGAACGCACCATATGTTTTTCCTATAACCTCCGCTATTTAGATGGTGCGGCCGTGTGACGCTCAGAGAGAGGTGAAGCGAAGTAGTGCATCACGATGCTAATGAGCGCCGACAGTAGGCGCCAGCTGAGCTCGTCGCAACGCAACCGTCTTCCGTATACTCCACGGAGCTGGGACGCAGTGGTCACACATTTTCGAAAGCGACGCGACAGCAGGTTGTCGCTCTGCAAGCACACGCAGAAGACAGCCCCGCAAATCATGCTTTTTTGCTGCAGCCGACCGTGAGTTCACCAAACGATTCGCTGGCAGCCCGTTTGTTTCGTTCGCATGATTTGCCAGCGCGTGTGCTTTCATTCGCGTTTACACAGTGCTCCGCCGCGTGCAATCCACTGTCTAATGTTGATAGGTATCACGCTGCCATAGCGATGAAATATAAATAGCGATGTGCAATTTTATATCTATGCGAAATAAACATTCAGCTGATCCTGTTAAGGCACAATGCCCTGTCGTGCTTTACCAATTTTTATGAAAGAGGGATTAATCACATTTTTAAAACAAGGCTTTCTGCCAGTACGCCCCAAGGGTTTTTTCGCGACCATTGGTGTCAACAGAAAACTCCCACGAACAAATAAAATGTCACTGGCACCGCCAGAAATCGAACTTGAAACTAATAGAATAACCAAGCGAGAGCCCGTTGTCTTACCTATTGAGCTGCGAGCCAGCACGGGGACGGGAAGACAGGTGGTGCACTCACCATGCACATCTGCGGGTTTATTCCCTGCATTATCGCTGAATGCCCAGTGGTTGTGTCACGCGACTTCTCGCACCGCTTTGCGTTCCGCCCACGGACGTGTAGCGGCCGTGCGCGTGCCTTGAGCATGCGCAAAGATTTACAAAAATTAAAGAAAGCTCACACCAACGCATGACATCTCACTTCTATATGCCAATGTGCTAAAGCCTGTGGCCTCCAGTGTTCACCACAAAAATCAGAGATTGTTGTCGTCCGCCCTCATGCCAAACTCCACATCAAGGAACGCATTCAAATACTCCTTGACGGCCACGTCATCATCACAAGCCCCATCATTAAGATCCTGGGCCTACATCTCCAGGCCAACACCAAGAGTGACGCATCCTTGCAGCGCCTCAAACACAGCATTAATAAAATCGTACACATTATCAGGCGAGTTGCCACCAAGAACCGAGGCGTCAAAGAAGCCGATACGTTTCGATTAATTCAAGATTTTGACCTCTCGAGAATCGCTTACCTCCCCCCCCCTGGCTTCTTCTCGGCACGGAGGACGTACAGATGCTGGATAGAATGATTACAAAAGCGGTTTAACAGGCCATTGGTCTTCCCATGAGTGCGTCGACCGAGAGACTGCTTAAGATGGGGCTCCACAACATGGTGGAAGAGCTAATAGAGAGCATTTTTTCTAACCGGAAGCTCCGTTTAAGCAGACCTTCAGTGAGTCGCCGCATCCTTCACCAGATTGTCTGTGCAGCACAGAATGTGACATCGCGTTTTGTACTGCCTTACTCTTGGCGACAAGAACTAAAGAGGCTCCCTTTGCTTAGAAAAAAGAACCCTTCATACGACGAGGTTTGCCGACAAGCACGGGCTCGAACGGTCAACACCGCCCTCAGCGGGCTTCAAGTAGTTATCTACACAGACGCCTCCAAACATCGAGGGTGGCATTACGCCATCATTGTGGCTGCCCCCAGAATCAGCCTGCTTGTGTGTGCCTCACTCAAGACCAAAGACATGGCTTCAGCAGAAGAGGCAGCCATCGCCTCTGCTCTCACTCAGACAGGGGCTCGGAAGGTAGTCAACGATTCACAACAATTCTACCGGAATTACCAGTCGGGGTGGGTGTTCCGAGCTACCATGCGTGTGCTAAAAAACCACTCTCCAAATGGTTCCATTCATTTCATCGGGATGCCCGCTCACGCTTCCATGGAGGGCCACGAATATGCCTACCAACAAGACAGCGCTTTTACTCCCCAGGTTATGGAGCTGCACGAAGACAGTCAACCGCTTGTCAAGTTCAGGACATTACCCAGCATTATCCCCCTCAGAGACAGACCTTTCCCTCGCCTTACCCTGACTTTTCAGGGAACAACTACCCTACGGCTCTTACAATGCGGCTCCTTCCCGTACCCGGCGTGTCCTGACTTAATCACTCGAATCGCTATGACGCTGAATGTAAATTTTGCTCAGAAGTAGGCACATTCCGCCACATAATCAGGATGGGCGGCATTAGCCCGCAGCACCCTCCTCTCTTCCCGTCAAATACCCAACAAGAGCAATGGGAGAGGTTACTGTCTAGTCTCAATCTGCCTACCCAGCTTCACCTGGTGGACACAGCACAGTCGGCGCGGACTGCATATGGGCTCCAGTGAAGGAACCACTCCCCCGCGCCGCCCTCTGGGCCGTTCAGAAATCTCAATAAAAATATTTCTCCTCCGCCTCCTGCCGCTCCTCCTCCGCTGTCTCCCTGGGCGGCGGTAGAGACGAAGTGACATCGTGTACCAGCAGGTTTGAGCTTCCTTTAATTTTATAAAAAAAGAGCTTCCACTGATGTGCTAAGCCAATACAGTTAAACCAGCCACCATTCATGCATCACGCATTGATTTAAGCTTAGCAAAGAATATCTCTTTAAAGCATACCTCAGCCATAGTGGGCGCCACTCACTCACTTTCACACAGAAAAATATATTTTTCCTCACGCACTTCCTAACACTCACGATCACCAGTCATCTTCAGCACTCGCACTCGCACTCACGCTTACTACGCGCCCTCCACAACTTGCACCCACTCGCGCTCATGCTCAGCGCTCGCCGAGACCACTCGCACTCACTTGCGCTCATGCTCACACTCGCCGTCGCCACTCGCACTCACTCGCTCTCACGCTCACTAGTCGCCATCACCACTCGCACTCACACACGCTCCCCATTCGTCGTCACCACTCGCACTCGCGCTCACCATCCGTCGTATCCCCTTCCGAGTGCGTGTGTGCAGCAGACCCTCAATTAGTCATGAAACCGAACGGTATTAGGGCATTATGGCGTCAGAAGGACATTCAAATCATATTTCGAAATCAACACGCCACCAGAGAAATAATTCTAGGGTGCCCCATAAGAGGAGCTCAGTGACGTCATATTTCCGAAGCTAAAAGGATTCCCGCCATTACCAACCATCTTAGCGAGCAGCTGCTGCGACGAATAGCCTACAGCGAGTACAAGCGCAGCAGTGGCGCACACCGCGGTAAACCACGCAGATGGTTTGAGTGCACTCCCGTGTGCTGAGCGGGGCTCACAACGTGTGGCACTTGGTGCTCGCAAGTAGTGAGCAAGGCTCCCCGCCAGTTGCTCTCACACGCGCGAGTGGTGAGTGGGGCTCGCACTCAATCGCCCTCATTCTCGTCAGTCTAAAACGATAGCGAAGCTCACCCACCACTCACCCATGAGTGTTTAATGGGGGTTGTGTGAGTGCACTCGGGAGTGGGCCTGCAGACCTATGCCAGAGTCCTTCAATGTTTACTGGTCACGAAACTGCTCTGTAACTCAATGGGAGAGCTTCATATGCTGCGTTTGGCCTCCGCGCGGTGGCGCCACCCTCTCACTGAGGTCACTCGTCGAACGGCGTTGCGCTGGCTCGAACAGCGGAGCCGCGGCGAGTTGTGTTTGTTTTGTGCGGGAAAAAATGTAACGTGCATATCGCGCTCTTGTCGAACATGTGTTGCGTCCCCCGATGTCGTTCCTTGTACAACGATACCACAGAAAATGTTTCCTTGTTCTGTTGACCGAGCGACGGGCAGCTGCGTGAGAAACGGAGGCGCGCCATTCCAAGGGAAGCAACTGGAGGTTTCAGCTTCGATTATAAGTGTGTGACAGTATGTGGAAATGCACTGTGTGTGAGTTTGGAAAAAGCAATGTACCCTTTTGAGAGCATCGTGGACCTAAAATTGTACAAGGCTAACTTAAAGCCGGATTTTTGTCATATCAGTCAGGTTGTAGCGGTGCTTCATTACCTGTTTGCAAACTTTTATTACCTTGCGCTTAGGCTCGCGTGTAAAAAAAAGCTTTGGGACGTCCTTGTGCTTTTACTTTTCATATTTCCGCGAATTATCCCTTAGGGTTCATTTTGTTTGTATTGTAACCGCGCGTGGCCGATTCCGGTTTCTGATTTGGCGTTTGAACCGGAGCGCCCGTTTGCTCTTTTTGTCGTACGTCCCGTCGGGCAATATTGTGTGATATGGAAGGGGTGCCATTTTGTCGCTAACTTGATTTTTTGTTTCTTCAACAATGTTCTCGATCCTATTTCCATGGATCTGAAATTAATAACGTTCCGAGAGTAATGCATGCTTAGCGAACACTGCGCAACTCGCTTTATTGCCGTTGATCTGTGCACGCCACACTGCGGACTGCTTCTTTGACGTTTGTATTTCATTGTAGTCTTTTGTAGTGCAGGAGCTCGCTAGCTCACTGCGTTCAGAAAAGCTTTGCGTCGTTCTTGGCTACGTGGCAATATTCTGTTTCCTCCGTGTGCTGCACATCTCAGCGCAAAAAACTAGAATTTTTTACGCTGGACCACGCTCTTTTGTCTCCTTTCGTAACATTGAAATTTTTGTTGCGTGTGATAAAACCAGTTTTATTGTTCTTTTTTCGCTTCCTGTTTTTGCAAGGATTCCAAAGCGTGGAAGCAGAAAGACACATGGTGCAACATACATCTCTTCGTGTTTTGATCGTTTGCTTTTCTGTAGCGTTTTTAGATGTTCTCAAGTATGTACCCACTAATCGAAACGACAATACTATTGGGCTATCTCTTTTAGCGTTCTGTGTATTCCAGAGCAACCAATGAATTCATTAAGCGTAGTCTGAACGACGCGTACTTGGTTTCTTTCAGTTTTATCGAGCAGGCCGTGACTACACAGCTACCGTATGTGTGGTATTTACAACTTTGCTTTAAGAAAAGAAGCAGTAAAGATTTAGAAATCCGTAAACAAGACGGCGCAGCACTTGTGCCAGAGCACACAGAAGCCGTTGCCGTTCACGGACGAAGTATACAGTAATTTACTTCGAAAAATAAAACCCCATTGAAGACAGGTGATATACACAATGACTGGGCTATTCATCGCTAACTATAGTTAGCGATGAATAGCGATGCGATGAATTCTTTCGTAGTATACTACGAAAAAATTTACACCATCTTCCCGCGAGAGGAACCATGGGGTAGATGCGACGCATCGAGGGTTGCCGTTGCGTTTCCGTATTGTTAGCGATGTCAGCGTGTGGATTGCTGTTGTTGTGTATCCCATTTACGCAGCATGTTCACCCCCGATGCGTCGCATCTACCCCATGGTTCCCCTCACGGGAAGTTGGTGTAAATTTTTTAACCGAGCGCAAGCTGCGCGCTCACGCACAGCTGGCGCGGCGACGGGAGCGAGCGCAGCCGAGCGCAAGCTGCGCGCTGACCGCGCTGACGCACAGATGGCGCTGCGAGGAGAGCGGCGGAGCGCTCAGCTGCCGCGGCGAGGAGAATGGGGGAGGGAAGCGGACTACGCTGCGACAACGCGGGACAAGGCTAGTTAAAGAGATGCGTTGCATCTAAAAAACACCAAAAGCAGCGAGCGTTTGCACGCCAAGAGCTGGCCAAAACGCCACACGCGCGGCGGCTGGTAACCTTCGTGTGGCGGTGGCGCTTGTAGTGGCCCGCGTGGTCCCCATACAAAACGAGCGCCGAAATTTCGCCACCAGTAAAGCATTGAAGGACTCTGCCTATGCTTTGAAGTAATAAAGAGTGTGGTTAAGGGGGTATGGTGGTAAACCAGCCAAAAAACCGAATTTGCAATTTTGGCGCATAAAAATCGAGCGCACCAGGAGGAACAACCCTGTGGAAGCGCGGCGTCAAGCGCCCGCTCAAAATGGTTTAAATGTCGCGCCGAAGTGTGCCGCGCGCCCTGACGTTTAAAAATGGCGGACACATTTCAGACATCGGTTCAGAGGACGGTAATTCTAGCGTTGTTTTTCGCGGTTCGCAGCATTATTTCACTTTTTTTTGCTTGCGTCTGTGTTTAAAATTTATGTAGTGTATTAAATCTTCGTATATGTTTGAAATTACTAACTTTAAGAGACTTTCCGCTAGTGGCGCTCTTGTAGTGTGTACCGTTTTTGTGATTGTTCCCACATTTACGATCTTGTTCGCGTTGCCTCTACTTCGAGTTTCAAACGCACTGCGATACCGGAAGATGGCAGGATCATCCAACGAATGGACCACAAAAGAAAACTTTCAAAGGTTATCGGTTTACGACCAAGCAAGGCAGCAAGGAACCGGCTCGACGAAGCGCAAGCTTGGCGATTATAGGTGAGAGGCATAGTGGTGCATCTTTCAACGTCGACAGCGCAAGTAAAACTGGTTACCGCCTGATCGACCTCGCTCTTCTCCGTAGCTTTTTGCAAAACGTAGCTGTGTGTAAAAAGTGTAACAAGGGAGAAATTAGTTTGGAAGAGGCTATTGACATGCGTAGCGGTTTCGCGTCCTCTATTAATGTCACCTGCAGCGAGGCGATGCTTTCAATGCGCTCGAGACATCCAGGCGCACTTCTTCCAACACCTTTGAAGTGAATGAAAGATTCGTGTACGCACTTCGTACCTTCGGGAAAGGGTTGGCATCGGGTCGCACCACGTGTGCTGTGCTCAATCTACCGCCACCACCAGTAAAATTTGCGTCGTACAACGCAAGGCTTCTTGACACATCCACGACCACAGTGAGAAATAGTATGCCAAAAACTGCCGAAGAACTGAAGAAAGAGGCCTTCGACTCTGATGGAGAGCTATAAATTGCGGTCAGGGGGGATGAAACATGGACGAAGCGTGGTTATTCTTCACTACATGGTGTCGTAGCAGGATTATTGGCTGTCCCAGGAAAGGGGATGGACTTTGAAGTAAAATCCAAGTTTTGTCACATCTGTGCTCGCAACTTCCAGACAGATGATCACATGAGTGAATGTAAAGTTACCTACGATGAGCCATCTGGTGGAATGGAATGTGCTGGAGCTGTAAACATTTTGGACGCTCTGTTGAAACGCACCAGCTAATGTACACAAGTTACATTGGGGATGGAAACACTAATAAATTTCTGTCAGGCTCACAGCCCTACAAGAAGGCCATAGAAAAGCATGAATGTGTGGGACATGTGCAGAAGCGAATGGGTACGAGGCTCAAGAACACCGAGAAAAATTAGAAGGAGAAAGAGCTCTCCGATGGTCTGCCACTTTCAAGGAAAGGACGCCTCTCAGAAAAGGACATCGACTCCCTTCAGGTTTCCTATGCCAAGGTTATCCGGGAAAATGTAGATAGTTTACATAACATAAGACGAGCTGTGTGGGCATTATACTTTCACAAGTTATCAACAGATTCCTAGCCCCAGCACGGACTCTGCCCAAGAGGACCATCCTCATGGTGTGGGTATAATCGGAGCCTTGTTGACGGAAGCGTGACCTACTCCCACGAACACAACATTCCTGAGGCCGTGATGGATGTCCTCCTAGCCAGTTTTCAAGGCGTTGTCAGATCCAGGTCTTATGAGGATATGTCTCCATGGAAGAACCCAGAACACTAATGAGTCACTCAACCAACTCATCTGGTGCCGCTACCCCAAAACATCATTTGTCAGTGCTGACACGGTGAAAACAGCAACTAACGATGCTCTAGCATACTACAATGATAGCAATTCCGGACGGAAAGCAGTTCTGGAAGCCCTTGGAATTGTTCCAGGTGTGTTTTGTGACATTGCCTTCGACAGGATGGATAAAGATCTTTTTGACCAAGCAGAATTCTATAGCTCCATAAAGAGCAAAGAAAGACGACGGGTGAAAAGGAACACCAAGAAAGGTTTCAGAGACACCTCTAAAAAAGCCAGCAGTAAAATTTGTTCTCCTGGTTCTTTTCGAGCATACTTGAGCAGTGCGCAAAATAAAACTTCAGCTTCCTCAAACTGCGTTTTTTTTGTAACTTATTCAACTTCCATGAACTTGTTCTCGGATTGTATTGATTTGATTACAGTGAAACTTTGCACACATGTTCCACAACTAATCCTAAATATACCGAAATAAAAAAATTACCTTAACATAAACATTACTACAGCAAAAAAAAAACTATACCCCAAGACACCCCCTTACAGCTGCGTGCATACAGTGACATTATTTTTTGCGCCCGTACTCCAAGTAGGTCAAATGTCTTTAGTTCAGATAAAACCAATGGTTATTTAGAATAACACTGCGCGATATGATCACATTCCTCGTTTTGTTTCAGAGAAAAGGTACGTTAATTAACAAACACACCCGAAATTTTGGGAGTATGCCACAAGATACACATCTAGACCCAGACAAAGTGTTTCATCTTTTACCAAGTGGCATCTTGTCTGCGCACAACAAATTTGATGCGATTATCTGCAAGTGTTTCGGAAATATAACTTTAAATTTAACATGTATCATTTACCCTATCATACCTGCTTAAGTGCATTTCATTTGCCCCTGGTTTCACTATTTGTAGTGCCACGTGAGTGAATTCGAGTGAGGTCGCATGGTTTACAGCTTTGCTTTCCAACCACATTCGCTGGGCGGACTGGCGCGATTTTTCGGGGGACTTCATATTTGGGGTGTCAGAATATCTTTTAGATCATAAAAATGTTTTCACAATCTCAAATGTTGAAATTTTTCGCCACCACAGGGTACGGGGTGTAACGAGCGAAAGAAGCTTCGGAGGAGAGGCTGTCAACTAGGCTGATAAAGTGTCAACCGGTGCTCCCGCGATGTTAAACAGAAACACCAACAAAATATCAACAGGAGGCTTGTTGCGACTGCGAGAGAATGTAACAAACTTTCCTGGGTGTTGTTGGGGCGGCGGGTGAAGGAATTGCGGCCACGGAATCAATGACCAACAGAAATTTCCATAGCAGATAAACAGAAAATTTAAGCAGGCTTTTGCCTTTTTATGATGTTCTAAGAATACCCGGTGTAATGAAATGGCCCGGATCACGCGAAACGAAGGGAACGCTCTTGGTGTGGATGAGGAAAAGACATTATATTCACAGACTTAACAGCACCGAGGTTTTAAGCAACGACGAAAGGAATTCACGAAACGTTAGAGAGACACTCAGCTAATGGAAACAACCCAAGCGGCCCGCTCCAGCGCCCGCAACTACAAAGTCCGCGACCGTCCCCGCGTAAGCGTCCCGAGGACAGGAAACGCTCACAGTCGGTCGTATGAGGACGCGGGTGCCGACGTCGCCCTCGTAGCGGTGTTTGCGTCGTCGAGGTTGGCATCACAGGTTACGAAGCCAGAAGAATCTCATCCAGGTCCGCTGAAGGGCTCGATCCCGCTTCGCACCCGGTCACGCGCCGTTCGGAACGCCGGAGCCTGGTCGACGGTTTACCCGTGCTGGCGACGATGTCCCTGGCCTTGGCGGCGACGCCCGGAACCGTGGCGGAGACTGGCGACGGCCTTGCCTCACTGTGGCACGTAGACCGGGCGTCTTACGCGAGTTCGCACAGAGCCGTGCCCCGTTCGATCCGCCTTGTTCCCTGGCTCGGTCTCGCTCTCCCTGTGCCCGTGCCTCGTTCACCTCTTCCTCTAACTCAGCAGCAGCCGCTTGGTCTTGAGCTTCGTCTTTCTCGCTTAGTATACGGCGTCAGTCCCCTACCCAGGTATGTTCCGTCACATTACCGCCGGCTTAATAAAGTTGTTTGCGGAACAACTATTCTATAGTCAAAAGCAGAGTGCAGAAAAAGTCCAACACGCACCCATGAACAGACAAAAACACGCACAGTCCTCACGAAAAAGTTTCACGGGCGCAGGCAAGTTGCTACGGCACGTCAAAAGAAGGTAAGATAACACAGTAGAGCGCTTGCTGGGATCCATCAATACAACCCGAATATTTCGTACAATGGCCAGCTACAGTGCAAAACTTTGTGGCAATGCTTAGCCGATTGTAGGTATTGTAAAATCAGGCGGATCCCGCTCGATTGTTCTGGCAAGGGTCTAACCAACGATTTCCAAAGGATTACTCCTACTACGACGAAGAAGAGAGGCTGCGACCAAGAAGAGAAGCATCTAGGTTAGTGTTCTAGGTTTCGGTTCGTCTTGAACGAAAAATGCTTATGCTTAGTCAGGGGCTCAGAGCAAAAGGCCGACGAAAGCTTCTGCTTCAGTACGTTGAACGCCGCCTCTTGAGACTCATCCCAAGCAACCCTGTTTCTCTCGGTTGTGTCCATCAGGTCAGTTAGGGGCTTGGCGATTGCAGCGTAATTGGGAATGAACTTCCGGTAGTGCCCAGTCAAGTTGAGGAAGTACTGCAGGTCCTTTTTTTAGTCGGTCTTTTAAACTCAACGATCTTCTCTAAGGTCCGTGGACGCGGTACGTTCCAGCCACTCACGCCGTGGATTAGGGAAGACCCATTCGTTTCCACGAAGTCGCACTTTTCTTGCTTGGACACAGCAGCGCGATGACAAGGTAGCTGTATCTCAGGGGTAAGTCGTGGCATTCCAACCCTGCCCGTACATGTTTTCTTGCAGCCGTCGCATGACCTGACGAAGCGTTTGACGTCTCCGCGCAGACCAGGCCAGTAAATCGTGTCTAAAATACGGTAGGGCGTTTCTCGCATGCCCTGATGACTTGTAGCAAAGCCTTCGTGTGCAAATCGAAGGATCGGTTCTCTTTGCGACTTCGGCACAAAAATCTGTCCGAATTTCCGACCAGTTGAAAGATGGAAGTGACGATACAGGACGTCGCTGGTTCTGACGAAACGGTAGCTATAGCCTTTCCCTGATGAGAAGTTTTTCCCAATCTAGCGGAAACAGCTTCTTAGCGAAGGATCGCTTTGCTGCTCTTCGGTGAGCTGTCCGTTTTCAGTGTCGGTGGTCGGAACCGCAAGCGTTTCCCAGTGCTTGATGTTCGATGGCGTCGCCTGTGCGACGGCCGACAACAAAACAGTCTTGCTCGAATAGCCAAGCTCCTTGTGGATATTCGTTACTAGGTTAAGGGAACGTCCATCGGGACATTTCCAGTGAGGATCCGGGTTGCCGACCACTCTGACACCTGGAAGATTTCGGAGGACGAGATCGTAGATCGGCTGCTCCATACATGATACGGTGATTTCACCTACGAAGTACGGAGTGTCGACACCGATCCTCACCAGGGCTAAGTGCTTCATGGAGCCGTCTATAAGCGACACACGGGTTGTTCTTCCGGTTAAGAAACCGTCTTCAACCAAATCTCGCCGAACGATGGCGGTATTCCTTCCAGTATCCCGAAGGACTGTAGCAGGCTTCCCTTGAACACGGCCTTCCACGACAGACATGCCGTTCACGCAAAACCCGTCCTTTCCAGCGTCTTGACCGCGGTCGTCGGCGAACGTACAAGCACGCATTTCCTCCGGAAGCACTCTGCTGCCTGCACACCGGACTATTTGGAGAGGCCATGGTCAGTACGCAAGCAGCAAACTGCTTTTCACCGTCTGACCCAGGTTGGCAGTCCTCTGTTTTGTATACGACACGTACACAGGCGCTGCACTTCGGTGAATCCCTTGCAGTGCTGCGGCAGTCAGAAGCGTGGTAGCCCGGCCGGTTGCACAAGAAGCACTTGGGAGGTTGCTCCTTCTGCGCGTCTTGCGCATTTTTCTGCGGTTGATCTCCGTCATCTGGGCCTTTCCCAAGGTTGGAGAGGTTTAGCGCCTCAAGAAACCGGTCGGTATTATCTGCAAAGTTATCCAGAGATTTGCACTGTCGCTCTTTCAGAAAGACAACAAGCTTCGGGTGGCAACAGCGGAGGAACTGCTCCGCAATGATGTGATCGCGGAGACCCTCAAATGTTTTTGGTCTCCCTGTCATTTCAATCCAATGATCAAAACAACGGGAAATCCTAGCTGATAGCTGCCTCCCTGTTTCCCCATTCTCAGCTCGTACTTTGCGAAACTTGTCCTGGTACCCTTGGGCAGTAAACTTAAACCGTTGCAGCAGAGCGTTCTTGACTTTCGCATAGTCCACTGACTCTGTTGTAGTCATCCGGCCGATAACTGAAAGTGCCTCCCCAGACAAGCACATACTAATGGCAACAGCCCATTTGTCTTGGGGCCACCCCTGACCAGTTGCTACGCGCTCGAACCTCTGAAGATAGGCGTGCAAATCGTCTCGCCTCTAATCGAACAACGGCAGCAACTTCTGTGGGTTGATCACAAGCGTGTTGGGGCCAGAGCTACACTCTCCAGTAACTGAGCATTTTGCGCCCCTTCCTGAATGCGCAGCCTAAGTTGGAAGAGTGCGAACTCCCTTTCGTCGGCTTCCTTTTCCTTTCCGCTGCTTCTCTAAGGGCATCTCTCTCGGCTGCCGTCTCAGCCCTCTCCTCCGCACGCTTGTTTTCAATCCACTGCCGAAGTTAGGGTTCCGTCAATCCTAGCGGTGAACCTATCGCCATTAACTTGTCCAAATACATCTTCCAAATGCCAAATCACTCGTCCGCACACAGCATTCAACCAATTTCCGCAGATGTTAATGATACGATCCTGGTAGGCTCGCCACTTTTTGTAATGAAATGAGCCGGACCACGCGAAACGAAGGGAACGCTCTTGGTGCGGATGAGGAAAAGACATTATATTAACAGACTTACAACACTGAGGTTTTAAGCAATGACGAAAGGACTTCAGGAAACGTTAGAGAGAGACTCAGCTAATGGAAACAACCCAAGCGGCCCGCTCCAGCGCCCGCAACTACAAAGTCCGCGACCGTCCCCGCGTAAACGTCCGAGGACAGGAAACGCTCACAGTCGGTCGTATGAGGACGCGGGTGCTGACGTCGCCCTCGTAGCGGTGTTTGCTTTGTCGAGGTTGGCACCGCAGGTTACGAAGCCAGAAGAATCTCAGCCGGGTCGGGTGAAGTGTCGATCCCGCCTCGCGCCCGGTCACGCGCCGTTCGGAACGCCGGAGCCCGGTCGACGGTGACCCGTGCTGGCGACGATGTCCCTGGCCTTGGCGGCGACGCCCGGAACCGTGGCGGAGACTGGCGACGGCCTTGCCTCACTGTGGCACGTAGACCGGATGTCCTAAGCGAGTTCGCACAGAGCTGTGCCCCGTTCGATCCGCCTTGTTCCCTGGCGCGGTCTCGCTCTCCCTGTGCCCGTGCCTCGTTCACCTCTTCTTGCTCTAACTCAGCAGCAGCCGTTTGGTCTTGAGCTTCGTCTTTCTCGCGTAGAATACGGCGTCAGTCCCCAACCCAGGTATGTTCCGTCACACCCTGACACATGTCGCTTCGTGCTAATGCCGATACACACAGAACACAAATAAGCCGCAATTGGAGTAAATGGCTTGTCGCATCACTCAATACCAATTTGGAGTTTTCGAAACTCCTTCAAATGGGAGTATCGCCTTACTCCCATTATTTCCCCAGTTGTTTCAGTAGCATATGGATGTGTGTTTCATTTTACTGCCACATCAATGGGAGTTTTAAGGGGTACCATTGGGAGTGGATTATTTCCTCCAACTGGGAGTTTTCAGGAGGCGCTTTAGGAGCAATGTTGACCTGCATTGGAGGTATTTTTTCTGTTTTTGGGCGTTTGATATAAGCGCTGTAGAGGAATTTATTACTGTATTTTGTAGTTAATAATGAGCGCACATGCCCCGTTTTGTTTTTTTGTTTAGGACTACGTAATTTCTAGCTTTTTCCGCTTTAAACGTTGAATGGCAAAACGGGAAAAGTTTGTTTTGTGCACATTCAATTGATTGCAAAGCAAATATATAAATACCATAGACGTGTGAACACGTTAATAACACAATAAAACACTGAATCAACAAAACACCTACATCGAGAACACAAGGTATCTTGGTAAGAATTTTATCTACTGCAACACTCATCAACAAAAAAATTTTCAGCCATTTGCAAACAATGAGCCATTTGCAAAAGCGATCACTGCACTTAGGCCTCACGTCGGCTCTCTTGCATACTACGTGGGCTCGAAGGTCGGTGACTCGGAAGCGACGTTGCAGTGCGTCGCACAGTAGTCTAGGCTGGTTCCACAATGTTCGCAACGAGCTCCGGTTGTTAGGAAGCACTTCACATCCATTCGTGCGGCCGCAAGTTCATACCCACAGTTCATTTTCGGGGACGCTAGAGCTCACACGACACACGACACCAACTGGCAGCCATTTTGTAAAGAGGCGTAAATGAGAAAGCGGGGAAGGAGGAGAGGTAGGAGGCGTGGGAGTTTTTAATACCCCATTAGGACAAACGTAGTCTTCACTGCTAGATACTGCGTTTTGTGGGGACGTAGAATCGTAGTAACGGCGCCTATTTACGACGGTTCCTGCACCAAGGTGTAAACTGGCAGTTTTTCCATTATCATGCTACCACACGTGGGAGCAGGCTGCCTGCCGTTAGGAGCTTAAAATACATATTTCAGCCAAAAAAACTCCCATTCAGGCTAATGAGTGTTTTTTGTGTAGTATAGCAATTCTTAAGCAGGATAGGTTTTAAAAGAAGCTTTCAGCCTCATGCGTATGGCGTGCGTTGTCCACCCGAAACGCATTGCAGGAAAGCGAACTTTCTCTGGCGATGATGATGAATGGTCGTGGGTAAAGTGAAGAAAAAAAACCTAACACGCTTCTCGTGCGCGCAATCGAACATGGGACCTTCGCGTTCTGAAGCCGACGTTATCGTGCGATTCCAGGACAGTCGAAGCTGTTTTGTTGGAGTAAAGTTTGGTTTGTTGAAGAAGGTGAGTGGTGTCGTCGTGGAGTGGTGAAAGTACCCGATGACGCTGATGCAGGAGGTAGGGGATGAAGAAAAGTCTATTTACACGTATTTACAGAAGATGCAGCATACCATAGAAGAAAACAAAAACTGGGTTACAAATAAAAAGCCCGGAAGCGCAATACGGGGTTATCGCGGCATGATCCCTGGTGTGGTGCCGAAAAAGGTGCCGAACCGCCGCGCGGTTGGCGAGGAATTCGTGGGGTCTGGCGGCCAGATACCGCCACGGGAGCAAGTCTTGATGCGACCGCTCTGGGGCGCAGCTCCCTACAAACCCGTTGAATGATGCCGAACCAGGGCACAATCAAAGCCGCCTCCCCACCGGAGCGCACCTGCCATTTACGGTTTTGACCCCCGCTCCCCAGCAGTCTGTCGCCGAAGGTCATGAGGACCGGAAAGTCTTCCCCGACACCACGTAAAAAGCCGCCGGCCAGGCCAATACAAAGGGTTGCGACTGGCTGGCGTCGGCGTGAGCCGCCCATCACTCCCACCGAAGAAGGGGGACACGACAAGGCCACGAGAAGGGTGGGAGGTCATCGTCCCGACGGGGTCTATAGGCGCTGTCATCATTACAGTTGGGAACGGGCTGCATAGACTTGCAAAATTGCACAAAAAAGATATCTTCCCTCTGATAATGACCATGATTGAGTGCTAGGGAAAACAATAGAACGCCGGTATTGCTAAACCACTACAGAGCACAATCACACCTCGGAGAACCGCCCCAATAAGAAGGACGTCATGTGTATGGTAAGATTGTAGGGAGTGGGTCCACTTGCTTCTGGGTTGGTTTGTTAGGTGTTGGACTTCAGTTTAGAAAGCTTTCCTTTCCGACATCGTTGTCATTTCGACGGAGGGGTACTTGATTTTTTTTTATTGTCGTAACGCTGTCCTTTCTGGATCATTCTTTCAAATAAAAAGGAAGGTAACATAGAATTTGAACGCGAAAGCTTCAGTTAGTTATGTTGGTTGCGAATCCGGTGCCAACTGCGCACACAATATAGCCGGCTTGCACTGAATGTCATGAGATGGCCGAATGTGTACAATCCCCCATGTTATGGTATGTGCCACGCAAATGTCACCACAAGTGTACCGGCAGAATAATCCGAAGCATAAAATGTACGGGAGAAGAGGAAGAACAGCGGCGCACGACTGGTGACGAAGCATGGTGGAATTGAAGGAACCAAGGTTGTGGCGGCTGCCTGCAAGATGCGGCAGCCGTTGTTTCCAGCCGTCGTGAGTGCACCCAAAATCCCAACCGGGCTGCAGCGCCAGCAATGTCTACTTGCTGCTCGTCGGCCGCACATTAAATCGCGGCATCGACTGTTGTTGTAGTAGACAAACTTTATTTTATGCAGAAACGCATTATAGTCGGGGGTTGTCGTGCGTCCCTTGGCCGGCGTGCGCAGCGCGTCTGATGATGATTGTGGCATGATGCTCCTAGGGATTGGCCAACCAAACAATCCATCACGAGATAGCTTCGCGTTCAACCACCGTCGTCATCTTCCCGAAGGGGAACCGCTGAAGAAGAAGAAGGAGAAGGAGACAAAGCTGCGAAGAGGAGGGCTGCGTGAGTTTGGCTACCGTTATCCTCCTCGGCCGGCGCATCTTCCCGATCTGAACCCGGTCGAAGAGCGGCTCATCGCGCCTCGACTCCCCTTCATGAGCATCAGGCGGCTGACTCTAGGCAACGGGCAGTTTGGAATCAAGGGACAGGCGGTGAACGTGCCCATCGACGTATCGAAGGTTGTGCGGTGCCTTCCTCGCATGGTACCCGAGGACGTTGCGTTCGACGTTCACATCAAGCGGAGGCTGATGAGTCCGGCAACGTACAAGCGCGGGTTGGTGAAGCGCGGCAACATCCTGGCTTGGCTCAAGCACCTGGAACACACCCCGCTGTATCGCGCCATCAACGTTCGGGTCGATTGGAGTCGGCTGGATCACTTCGATGACGGCGGCGAACGAGAGGAACCGCAGGAAGACGACGTCGATGATGCTGACGGTGAGTTCGAAACGATTCCCGACGACTTTGACGTGAACGATCCTCTGCAGTTGGCGGTTGCGTTCAACGTGGTCTCGAAGACGCTTCTCTATAACGAAGCGGAAATGACAGGTGTGGGAAAACAAAAAAAATAAATGGTTACGCTCACACTCTCGCCTCTCTCTTCGCCATTAATCGCATCACACACTCATCGGTGCACCCAATGCATTTCTGCATCCTCACAATCCCCCTCGGGGAGGTGCGGGGATTCTTTTTTAGCCTGTGGATGTTGAACTGGTCCCTCATTCCAGGATACAAATGAAACGACTGCGCTGACTCTGGCCTGGACACCAGTAGTTGCTGGGCATCCAAGCTGGTGCTGGTCGTCAGGTTCTCGCAAACCTCAGAAAGGGGTAGGGTATTGGATAGAGGTGGGAGAGCAGAGTTACGCGCGGTTACATGGGAGGTTACGTGGGTTAGGGCAGAATTGACATGCGGCAGGGTATAGGTCAGGGTACATCAGATGTAGTCAAGGTGTGGGACGAAAGGGGTTTCGACTCTCCGCAGTGTTCTAGGCCAGGCTACCCGTAGCCTCCTGACAACCAGGACGTTTCAACGCCTCAGCATGGACTGCAACCAAACCAAGTCAGACTTTCACCCATTAGAGACATTTTTATGAGCTCAACTCGGAGCTGTTGGTTTTCCAGCCTTCCCCAAACTTTGTGTGTGTTTAGTGTAACTTATATTACCGTATTCATGTTTTCACTGTAACGTCCTTCTCATTAACTCGTCCTGTATCAATAATTGCTCGTCTGTGTCATCTACGTAGTTTTCAAGCGCCTGTCCCATTTTGCAACGCGAATTTCGATGACTGGCTAATAGCAGCACCACAGTGAAGAAACTGCCCGAAGCCCGGCGAACAAAAAATGGCCAACTGCCTCGAGGCTCTATCTTCCGTCCGTCTTGAAGTGTCCCTGGAGTGTCGTTTTACCGGTGTTTTTCTCATCAAGGGGAGTGCACATCACCACCGGTAACCTTTTAATGCATGCACGTGGCTAAGGAGGCAGGATCATTCAAGCTCCAGCAGGCTTCGCATGGTCGGCGACATCAGCTGGTGGCGTGCTCGTGTGCAGGATGACATGAACACGGTGCATCCTGCCACGTAGTACAACAACCCACGAGCCAGCTAATTATACAATTAGAACAGGGCGGCTAGCAAAGTTTGCCTCCTCTAAATGTCATTTTTGCCTGGGGACGCGAATGTGGGTGTGTCATTAGAAGTAGTAAGCAAATTGAGAAAGCGACACAAAAGGTAAAGGTTGAGGATAATGCGGGACTTTCAACTGGACACTTATGCTTCCTTTTAATTTTTGAAGCAAAGATGGTTATGGGGTCTTGATGACGTCGAGACGACACGAGACGATGACTGGAGACGCCAACAACCCAAGACCCTGAAGTGGTTTGCCCCTAAAAGGCTTTCGTGATCCGGAATACAACCTGTGTCGCTCGCGTTATGAAACCTACGCCTATCCACTTCGCTGTTTTGGCCCGGTCGAGGCACTTTCGATATAAGGAGTGGTGCATGGACGTGCAAGAATGCACAGAAAAATTATGCGCCCCTCCGTCTAACTGCAACGATCTTTGAACACGATCCTTTCTTGGCCTGAAATATTATGGTGGAGGGTCAAAGTCAAAGTAGGTGTTAATAAATGTCCAAACTTTATGCCACTCAAGGCTCAAGAGTGTAATAAAGTCCAAGCCGTCTGCGAGTCGAAGTTTACACTCAAACAACCAAGGAATATCGCACGACAAAGATTTGTGAAGGCTTCGCTGGTAAGGGAGCCTGTGTTTCTGCGCGTTTTGTTTCGAGTTAAAATAGCCGAATCTGTTTGTTTTGCCGAGCCGCAGAGTTCCTCTCAATACACATCATTACTCCTTACAAATGCAGCACAACCACCGCAGAAGCCAAAAATTGTTGTTTTCTTGTACCCAACATAATACATTATTTTCGAATCCACAGCGGTAACCCGACATACACACCGGTTGTTACAACGTGTGGGAAGCTATATTATATAGCTCTCCGCAATGTTATAGAAAAATCCATTGCACTTTGCCTACTAGTGGTCTCAGACAATTAAAATGTCTTCCGGCATATCTTACAAGCTTTTCCATAATAAAGGTGTCAATGTCTTTTTGTTCGTCGATACATGATCTTGTGCTTTCTCAACTCGCACTTTTGAGAAGCAGACTTATTCTTTTTGTTTAAAATATTGCTGAATAGTGACGCCGGCTTAACACCGTTTCAAAGCATCAAGCAGCATTGACTGTGTGATTCGCGCGGGCTCTTGCAAGGAAGGCGGCACCGGGAACGGTTATTACAAATCAATCACATTGCTTTGATGGAGCTTTAATATGATACGTGGAGTCTCATATGACGCTAGAATGCAAGACAGTTTAAAATTCAGTGCTGGAAGGCACAAAAACGCAACAAACAAAAAAATTACCCCACCTGCCCACGAGGGGAACCCTGTGGAGATGCGACGCATCTTGGGGTTCACTTGGTGTTTCCGTTGGGTTGATTCTCTAATTGCGTGAAACGTGTAAGGAACGCCTATGATGTATTCTTTATTTAACACGTGGCGTAACGTTACGATGATGGCCTTGTGGTCGCTGAAGTGTACGGGTAGTGTATGGTGAAGTAACGGGACCACCGTGCAATTTGCAGCGAAGGTCAAGTCTATGCACGTGCCCGAAATCGGAACGCCGGTGCTGGAATGACCCCGGCTATTACGCAACGTGGCGCGGCTATGACGCAACAACACAATCCAACACAATCCACTCAAATCCAAATCCAATCCAATCCAATCCATCCAGCCAAGCCAAGCCAAGCCACCCAATCGAATCCAATCCAATGCCCCTCGCGAGATAGTGTTCGCTATCGAATAGGAGAGGGGGTGAGGGGCGGAGAGCGCAGCTCCCGCGGCGAGGAAAAGGGGGCAGGGGTGTGGACGGACAACAGCAACGCCGTATGGAGGGACAAGGCGAGTGAATGAGATGCAGTCGCATCTGATACAACAGTGATGGCAAGCCCGATTCAAGAAGGCACTAAATGTTGAAGTCTCTGAGCCGAAGTCACGCCACTGCTTTTCGCAGCGCCACCCCTGGTCACGCTTCCTGCCACCATGCGGTGGCTGTAAAAGTAAACAATAGCGCTCGCGTTGATCATCTTATGTCGTGACCATGCTTTCAAAACCACGCAATGATAACTGAAATCAAAACTGAAAAAAAGCTTATCGCGAGTTGTAGCTGCTAGAACGGTTATTTTTGTGTAACTGATGAAGTTATCCCCACATAAAAGAACGGTTTCAGAGAGAGGTGTAGAATATATATATATATATATATATATATATATATATATTTATATATATATATATATATATATATATATATATAAAATATATATATATATATATATATATATATATATATATATATTATTTATACATATATAATATCTATATAATGAAAGATAGGTCGGTAGTCTGCAATGCCAAAGAAGGCATAGGGGCGTTGTTGAGCTCTTTTTTTTACTACGATTATTAAGTTAACATTTTTTATACAACGTAACAACGAAAGAAAGGAAGAGAAATACGTGTCCAGAGTGGGGACCGAACCCACGCCCTTCGATTAGATCTCGAATGCCTTACCAATTCCGCTATCTGGGCGACTGTGTTCTCCTTCACTTTCTGGGGTATTTATATTTACTAGAACTGTATCTGACGCTTGAGGGTGGTAGCCAGCTCCACTCTGACTACACGGGGAGAAGGGGACCTTCTTTTCAACTCCCGGGGCGTGACTCGCACGTCTACAGCCTGTCATGAGCGGGTAACTGGCGTGAAGCCCTCTTATGCTACCTTGGCATTTTAGGCTGTCAGAACCGAGACCCTCGCTAGGCTTTCGCAAATAATATAGTTAGGAAATGAGGCGCTCGTTGAGGACATAAAAGATAGGTCGGCAGTGTGCAATGATAAAGAGGGCATAGGGGTGTTGTTAATCTCTTTTTTTACTACGATGAGTTAAGTTAACATTTTTTAAACGAACGTAAGAACGAAAGAAAGAAAGAAAAACACGTGCCCAGAGTGGGGACCGAACGCACGCCGTTTGATTAGATCTCGAATGCCTTGCCAATTCGGCTATCTGGGCGACTGTGTTCTCCTTCACTGTCTGGGGTATTTATATTTATTAGAACTGTATCTGACGCTTGAGGGTGGTAGCGAGCGCCACTCTGACTTTCTTTCTGTGGTTCTTACGTTTGTTTAAAAAATGTTAACTTAACTACTCGTAGTAAAAAAAAAGAGCTTAACAGCACCCCTATGGCTTTTTTGGCATTGCAGACTGCCGACCTATCTTTCATTATGTCCTCAACGAGCCCCCCCTCATTTCCTAACTATATATATATATATATATATTTGCATTTAGATCTGCCTGATTTACGCGTATACTACTTCTGAAAAATTCTAATATCACCTCCGCAAATCTCGTTGCCCAATTCATAATTTCTGACTCCCGAAATGGTAGCCCCCCAAAACGCAGGTGTTTGCGACGTCTGCTTTCACGTTTTTAAATTTACTATGGCAATTGCAAATCTCGGCTGCGCGAGGGCAACTTATTTTTCCCGGCACTTTATTATAAACAGGTTCTCAAACGGTTCCGGCATTACCAACAACGACGAAGGGAAAGATCAGTAGGTCCTCAACCCTCTTCATCCTACTAACCACCAACACAAAAATTACGACCCATGGACCAACGTCTACCTCGAGAACAACTCAAATGTCTGGATTGCGGCCTGGCTACACCCACCAGCTCATCTCAATACAACATATTTGAATTTGCCTTTGGGTTTGACTTTGTTTGACTTTGAATTTGTTTGACTAACTTTTGTGTTTGACTTTGAATGTTTGAGTATATTTGACTTTGAATATCTAAAACTTGAACTGTGAACATTGAATATTCGACTCTGTGTCTTAGAATCAGCAACTCGTCACCGGTACTTCCATATTTGTTTCTTCCACAAGATTTTTTGCCTTACTCCGGTTTTCCGCACCTTTTTCATTCCTTCACCACCCTACGCCTCCTCATGCAATGACCACCAGCATTAAATAGAAAAATTGAATTGCCACAATAAGACATATTCGCAGTCAACTATACCCAGGACATCTCAGGACAGGACGCCTCTGCCCGAGACAACAGCTGCCTTCGCAGGTTCCTCACAATTTCGAAGAAAATTATTTGAAACGACTTTTGCCGACATCATCTAATCATGAATAACGAAATCCATGCTGGTTTTGCTGTATATTTTGTACAACTTTACTCCACTCTCCTGTGTGAAGCCGCTCACATTGAGGGTGAAATAAATGAAATAATATGAAATCTATTCTCATACTTTCATCTCCACCGTGGAACGTGAACACAAGTTGGCAGTTGGCCTATGTCGGTATATTACACGGCTACTATCAGTGCTTAAAATGCTTGAAAACAAAAAGAACACTGAAATCACGTGAGCTGGTGTCACTGGCGGTACATGTTTCAACCCGACAAATTGTGAAGTAACAGATGGGAATTTCAAAGAAATTTGAATAATAGCTTTGATTATCTGTATGTATGTCGTATGTAAGTATGTAATTATGTATGTAAATCTGTATGTAAGTCGTGATTACCTGTATGTAATAACTTGCTTTGAATACATTTTATAGAAACAAGCTTCAGGTTATAAATTTTTCAATCAAGACTGCTAACACTACTGAAAGGGGTAACTATGTTTCTATTTCAGATGCAAGCAATTGTTTCTATTTCAGGCAAAAGCCAACTCTCTGTTAACACCAAAGTGGCCGACAAAGGTTTGATGAATTCTTTGTTCCATTAAAAGCTAATAGAGAAAACAGACCAGAATAGATATATCAAAATTAGTGCTCACATTCCTTGGCCTACCTAAAATGACACAAAAGCAGTGCAAATTCCATTTCAGGATCATTTATTTTTGCAGCTCTCTCATGTTGCCGTGACGAGACTGAGAACAACACTGGGGTAAAAAGTCTTAAGCACTCCACTTCTTGCATCTTGTGGTGGTGATTCCTAGTAAATAAATTTCTGAAAATAAACAGATTTTCTTTCAGTATGCAGCAGATAACCCTCTAATACAATAACAAAGAATTAGTAAGCTGTAGCACTCTAGCACAAATCAGATTAGCATGTCGTAAGGTAACGCATTCAGCCGCAGTCTTTCTCACGGCTCCCATCATTGAGGGTGACAAGGAAAATTGTTGCTAGCTATCCCTGATGTGCTGCCGCTAGTGTAAGGGGATATTGTTGTGCTGTGTCATGTTTTAGAGAGCAGCCATCGCCACCGGTTTCTGATTTGCACTAGATTGCACCATGAATTCAGAAAACCGCCTTCAATAAACGCGACGGTTGTCTTTAAAGTACCATTTTAAAACTTATGACGGTGGTGCGCGCACGACATTTTTAATACAAAACATTTACCCAGAGGAAACGTCCAGTAACGAAGTCGCCATGAATTTTACGGGCACTATAATACTCGAGAAATTGTAAATAAACGTTATTGCTTAAATATGAGTTCACCCTGTTGACGATTCGCGTTAACGAACTGTTGACCAAATAGCAGAGGTCTTATTCTTAAGGGTAATACAGACTCATAAATAATGAATACTTCAAGCACTTACACTTCTTCTTGCGGAGGAGGGCGGTGTAGTGGAAGGGAGAGCCGAGGCCATAGCCGTAGTTCAGTCCGTACACGCCAAGACCATGGCCGAAGCCGTAGTGACCAGCACCGTAGCCGAGGTGACCAACCCCGTAGCCGTAGACTGGGGCGGCATGTGGGACACCGTAGGCACCGACGAATGGGGCGGCGTGGGCGAAGCCATAGGAGCCGACCACTGGGGCTGCGTGGGCAACTGTGGCCACAGCTGGAGCGGGGTGCACGGCGGTTGTGGTGGCGACAGCTGGGGCAGCAGCCACGACTGGGGCGGGGCGGACAACACTGGCCACGGCGGGATAAGTGGGGTACCCAGCAGCATAGGCGCGACTGGGGCAGCGTGGGCAACGGTGGCCACGGCTGGAGCAGTGGTGTAGGTGGCCACGGTCTTGGCAACAGCTGGAGCGGCGACAGGGTAAGTGGCAACTGGGCCAGCAGCGTAGGCGGTGACTGGGCCAGCAGCGTAGGTGCCGACTGGGCCAGCAGCGTAGGCGCCGACTGGGCCAGCAGCGTAGGCGGCGACTGGGGCACCATGAGCAACGGCGGTCACGGCTGGAGCAGCGGTGTAGGTAGACACGGTCTTGGATACAGCTGGAGTGGCAACGGGGTAACCGACGGTTGGGGCGAAGCGGTAGCCGAGGCCGAGGCCAGAGTAACCAACGCCATGGCCAAGACCGTAGTGGGACAGGCCGTAGCCGAGGCCGAGGCCAGAGTAACCGACGCCATGGGCAAGACCATAGTGGGGCAAGCCGTAGCCGGCATACCCGAGGCCGCCGTAACCAAGGCCGTAGCCGTAGCCGTAGCCGTAGCCCGGGCTGTAGGTAGGGAAGCCGGTGTAGCCAGCGAGGGCACTCGTGGCCAGAGCCAGGAAAATGCAGGCGCGGATCTGGGAAACAAAATGAGAGACGAAGAATTTGGCTTTGTATTATAAGCGTAGGTGTGGTGTCCATGTGCGACGATATGTCGTGCGTTCATTTAAGGGTGTTTTTTTGTCTTATCGGAGAAAATGGTTGTTTACCAAATGAACAAAGTGGTAGAATTCCCATGTTTCTCCGTCTGGTAAAATGCATAGGGTCCCAATTACGTGGTACAGTTTTATCGATGCTTCTATATTTTGCTGGTGTATTGTATGCCTGTAATGTTAGTAACAATCCTTGTAAAAAAGGGCATTTGTGTATTATGTAGATAACTGATTTTGCGCCGTTTTCTCGCATCCGGCAGATGCGTGTATTAATGTGCCAATCGTTATGCTGTCTTCCGTCCGAGGATACCTTGAAGTACACTAACACTGCATAAACAAATCGTACCGGTGTAGTGAAAACTTATTGCTTGGGAAAGACTTTGCTTTTTCATAGCTGTGGGTACCTGACACCACATAATATTCCTTCATCCAGGTGCGTTGAAATAAAGGGTAACGTGAAAGAGTAAAAAAAAAAAAGAAATAATTACAAAAACCCGACATCAGATGTATTTACTCATAAATGTTTTCAGTGATAACGGATAAATAGCACTAATTTCTATTCTCCGTAAAACTATTATCTGGTTAATGCAGTAGGTTTTGCTGAACGTGGCGCACCTTCAAGATACCCAGCTGGCGAAACGTAATCCGGAGCCCTCCGCTAGCCCATGCACGTTAAACCTTGTAATCATGTCCATCAAATTTATGCTGAATGGAGTGGTGGCTTAAAACAAGGAATTTTGTTTGCATCATTTGAAAAAGGACAAAGTACACTATCAATGTGCTGATGACAATTTGACAGCCTGTGCTGTGATGACAATTCAGCACGTGAAAATACAACAACGGCTGGAATTCACTGCAAATTACGGTTCATGCGGAAAAAACATATTGCGGAACGCGATGAAGTCTTTACTCTGCACTAGTGCTGTCGGACGCAAAAGTTTGCGGGATGCGCAGTGCGTGCCCGAGCTGCGCAAAGCCACATTGCTGCGCCATCTGCCGCCACAGACCTTTGAGTCGCGGCTAAAGAAACTTCTGCGCTGTGTGCGCATTGTGCAATCCTGTCCTTACTTCGTAATTACGCGCTTCCCCGTAGCGTGCTTTGAATGATCCCGCAGCCTCTGTGACGCTGTGCGACCAATGCAGTGGTTCTGCTGCCGACTGCTGTAACAAAACACCTATCTCGCCACCAGCATTTGCGTGGGGATCAACTTTGTCGGAATGTATGCCATCTACAAAGTGCTTTCTGGTCGAGCAGTAAAGTAGTTACAGCGGAGCTGTTATGGATTGTAGGATCTGAACAAACTGCGTACATCGAAATGGTGTGTTGTGAGAAAGCCAACTTTCTGGTGAATTCTGTGCAGATCTGAATCTAATGTTGCTATCTTCAAAAAAGTCCTGTCGTCCTGCCTCCAGGACGACAAAATGGCCATAAATTACTCTATTTATTTAAGATCACTATAACGAGCCTCCACTATAAATGAAGGGAAAGTCAGAACTGTTACGTGCTTAGAAAATACAGCCATTCTGGCCCAAGGTAATTTCTGGGATTACGAGAAAACACAATAATTTTAAAAGGCAGTACACACAGTTGGTCTTTGTTTGAAAGAAATGGAAATAAATGAGTTCCCTTTCACTCTGTGAAGAAGGATGACCAGCGGATACCGAAAGCACATCTCGGGAAAGCAAGGCACCAGAGATGCCTGAAAACGAAGGAAGGAAGGACAGGCATGCACAAAGCGAGGCCTGCAAGCAAGTTCCGTGAGCCTCGATCTGGTGGTCTGTGGCGGCAGATGACGCAGCAATGCAAATTTTCGCCCCTCCGCAGAGCACTGCACACCCCACAAACTTTTTCGTCCGAAAGTACATCAGTTCTAAGTTTGCCGCAGTGGTTACGCTACTTAAACCGTCTGTAGCTTGATTGATTGATGATGATTGATTGATTGATTGATTGTAGGGTTTAACGCGCCGACGGAATGCAGGCAATGAGGCGCGGTAGTGGAGGGCTCCGGAATAATTTTGGCCACTTGGGATTTATAACGTGCGCCGAAATCTCGTACACACGGCGTTCTTGCTTTTCGCCTCCATCAAAAAATCAGCCGCCGCGGCCGGGAATCGAACCCGCGTCTTCGTGCTCAGCAGCGCAACGCCTAAGCCACTGAGCCACCGCTGCGGGTCAGTCTGTGGCATTGAGCATGCTGCTTGAGACTGAAAAATTCGGCAAGTACAGAAAACGCAAGCTTTTTTTGGGTGACCCTTGGAACTTGCTTAATATTTTCAAAACATATCTGATTCAAAATATACAAGGGACTGTGTAGAATCCACGATGGAAAACGGTTCGCTCTAAGGTCATTAAATGAGAAGTTGTTAGAACTAAAACAGCATTATACGAATGTTTCGAATGAGATTTGGGGCATGTTTTTTAAGCAAAGCGATGGCACTCCTCCGGGAAACGTGCAGTGTTGGCGATTTTTACACACCCCCTCGACATAAATATTGGTGTTTTCTCAAATCGAAATGGTATTGTCTATGTGCAGTCAGAGATTGCTCTTTCGGTCAATCCGCAGCAAACACGATCTTCGGGCACCTCGTCAGTTCCTCAATAGGGTTGTGTGTTTATTTGGGAACTCTAATTTGTTCATTAAGCGCCGCTAACAACCTCATCCTGCATGTTGAATGTTTGCTCCTGCCAATCTAAAAGCTCCCTATTCGGAGTTAATGCGGTGCGCCTGTGGTAACTATAAGCTGCTATACTGCGGGAAATGTAGAAAGGATGACTATATCAAGTTTACGGCGCCAGTTTAAAACGCAGCCCCTGTCACCTAATCCGGCATTTGACGCCATTTTCTTTATTTGGTTTCTCATCTTAAAGATTTTCTGGTCTCTTCGCTGCCATTTAGTTTCTGGTCGGTTCGCTGACATTTAGTTATTCCTATTTGAGAAGATTCAAACGTTTTCAGAAGATTCAAATACAGCATGGAAAAACATCATTTATACGTAATACGTTCTTTGGTACAGGGGGAGTCTCATTGCTAGCACTTCATGGAAAGACAGCTCAGGTTCCGGAAAGTTAAGTTTGACAGCTATACGCCTCATACCTAACACCTCTTTGAGCGTTCTTAGTGTCTAACATCACTACAACAGTCTAAGCAGAAGCCCTTACCATGGTTTCTTTCAGCTTCTGTTGGTTCAACTGCTGATCTGGGGGTTGAAGCTGCTTTTATATACACAGTCGCAGTGCGGTACTGCTGAGATGTTTGAGTGAGCGGAGAGGGAAAGAAAGTGAGATAGAAAGATACCGTCCTTCTATGAGAAAAAAGAAACACGCAAGCTATGCCACAGCGTTGGTACCACCCTGTACCGCGGCCCCATAATCAATGAGCTCCCAAGTGTCAGTGACTGAATGATGTGACACTGTAGAGGAAGAAGTTTGGCTTCGCATTGACCTCGACAGCTGCACTATTATCACAGTGGTCCCACATGTTACATCTGAGAAGCATGGATTTTAATTTAGGACCCCAATGTTATAATTACTGCTTCCAAAATGGATGGCGCAGTCCTCGCAAGTGTGTTATTTTGCTGAGCATAATCAGGCAACTCGGTTTAAAAAATGAAGTAAACAAAGCAGCACATTGCCCTTGTCTTCGTGTAGCTGTTTTTATTGCTGTTTGTGTCACTTTTATCGCGCTATGCATCGCGCAAAGCCAGTCGTTTATGAGGAAAACATGACAACGATCTCACGATTTCCAGCGCCCAAGACACGCATGCGGTTCAGGTTCACGTGGAACGTGCCCAGATTCAATGAGCGGTAAAGGTCGATGAGGGTGAACGCTATTGACTACAAATAGCTAGTGGGCATACACGCCTGCCAATCGATTAGGTTCGGCTCAATCTTAGGTGCTATCTACTGTCTTTTGGGCAAACTGGATAATGGTTATTAAAATATGCCAAGTTTATCTTCCAATGTTTTGTAAAAAGCACTTGCTGGGACAGAATGCCGCCCATTTCAGCTCGTTCTATGCAGCTATGATGGATGGAAATGGCAAAAGCAGCGGCTCGCTTATTTTCGGGGTGTATTGCTTTGGTTGTAAACAAGGATGGAGCGATGTATCGGGACTTCAATGCTCAAGATATACTTCAAAACGAAAATTTGTTTTTCTTTTGTATGCAAATTTTTCCTCGTTTACGAACCGCGCTCTTCAGACATTTATATAAGCTCAATGATTTAGTACAGACGTCAAAACTGTGGACCACAACGCGCGAACGCGTGGCCTTCGATGCATACAGCGCAGCTAACCACCATCGTGACAGACTAGATTCGTAAACGGCGCTGCAGTAGCTAGGTATGTGAAAGGTATGCCAGAGGCTTGCGTGATTTCGGAGGTGAAGTCCGATATGAACAGTCCCTCAGCCCGACAACAGCCAACAACTATTTCAGAACTTATCGGCGGCTGATAACCAGATAAGATTTGATCTCGCCTTTGGCACGGTTCTTGGGCGCAGACGTTCATTATTAGCGCACCAAAGTTTCAACGCGCATTCGCAAGCATGCAAAGCGGCGAGAACTCCTTGTGCCCCAACGCTGTGTTCGTCAATTTTTAGAAAGGGTGATCACTCGCAATGGTTATTTAGGTGTTACCTTCTTTAATTTCACACCCAGAAACACGACCAAGAATTAACTGCCGAACAAGAAAAAAGTATCTAAGAAACAAGATGTTCCACATGCCTGGCTGCCCCAGCGCCATTTTTTAATCTCGCAGGTTACGCCGGTAGCTGTCAGCAGGCGGCGCTAGAGGTACGTAGGGCAACGCGGTGGTGCGTTGCTGTTAAATGTGTTGAACTCGGTACACATGAGTTAACGGGATACTCCCCTGTTCGAGGTATGAGCTCCCTGAAAGAATAGCGAAACCCTAGTACGGTGAAGCTATCCTAAATATTTCCGGGGCTAACTAATTGACCCAAAAATTTCTAATATAATGAATCATTAGGTGCTCATTATAGTTTGTGTGCTTGCCGTTAGGCAATCTATTCCTTGGTATGTTGGGATAATGTATATTTATTCGTCCTGTTTGCCAGGCTCCTTTAAAGTAAACGCACTCGAATGGCAAACGGGGCGCAACAGTACGCGTGATGGGCTAATTTTCTCCGGTAACTGGTTGGATCTCCAATGCGTGTAATCCTCTGCGAAGGGCGTTTTGCAACATCAGCTAGTCTTAACGTAAAGCCAATTACCACGACTTGCTCTTGTTTTAATTCCTGGAGAAGACATGCCTTTAATCTCATGTTTTGGTGAGCTAAACTTCGTCTTAAGAACCAATGCACGAGGTCGAGGGTTCGATTCCCGGCTGTGGCGGCCGCTTTTCTGATGGAGGCGAAAAGCAAAACACCCGTGTGTACGAGATTTCGCCGCACGTTAAAGATCCCCAGTTGGTCAAAATTAATCCGGAGCCCTCTACTACAGCGCGCCTCATCGCCTGCGTTGCGTTAGCGCGTTACACCCTGCAATCAATGAATCTGAGGAAGAAATGGCAGTGGCACAAATAACTTGTGCAGAATGCCTTGCAGCAAACCCAAATATAGAGCAAAAGTGAACTTTAAGCAAATACATGTTTACCGTCATACTCACGTTTACGTGCCGGAAAGAGTTCGTATGCGTATTTTGGCAGCATGCACTTCGCTCCTGTAATGATGACCTGACCAAAAAAGCGCGCTTTAAAGGAAAGCCAACCTTACTGACTTGTTGAGCTTTTATCTCTGGCACTGTCCACGCTGTCAATTATTGTGCACTAGTGCGTAGACATCCTGTAAATTTATTAGGAAGTGAAGTTTGTTATTTCAGCAATAAATGAGCCCCCTGTTCGCGTCTCCAGTTTTCCGAGCTATTTTCAGTACTCTAAGCATACTTCCCTACGTCAAGTATATTAGGCGTAAGTTCTTAGGTAGTCAACGGGAGTTCGAGATTTTTAGCACATTGCAGCCATAAGGCAGACCTAATCTATAACTAAGTTTTACTTCAAATAATACAATTCCCTATCAGGCGCCCTATTCTCGACTGCGCCAATTCCCGGGGAATAGTGCAATTTGCCAGAAGTCTTTTCTGATTGGCTTTAATTTCTATCAACAGTTCTAAAGTTTGCCTTACTTCGCTTTACTGAAAGCGCATAATTCTTGGCCGGCAATAAAAAACTAAACTTAATCCATCGGACATAATACCGTAGTCCTGTTTTTGCTTTCAACAACAATACTGCTTGTAATACACGCCCTCTCTGTGATTGGGAGAAGGTGTGACGTAATTTGAGCAGTTGGCGGGAACGATCACGTCCAACACTGGCAACTTCAGCCTGCGTAAAAGTGACGTAATGTTATGTAACAGCTTGAAACTGGCAGCTGGTTTTGCCGCGAAATAGGGCAAGACATTTCGCCGACCTTCGGCGCCACGGAATGTCCGGGAATTTGCAGCAGGCGCAGTTTCGCATGACGCGCGGTTTAAAGCATGTTTTCTACAAAAAGAAATAATAGCTTCGACTGTTTCCAAGTAAAAATTATTGTTTTCAAAATCCAAAACTCCAAAATAAAAATCATTTGTTTTGCATAACCGCAACAAGCCTCTCCCTGACAAAGAAAACCCAATGCATGGCATTTGTCCACACTTGTCCTAGTAGCTGCTGGGTCACATGATCGAACTCATGAGAAATAACAAAGAAAAGCGAGTCTTTTATTTATTACAGCGCTGATTGAAGTCGAGTTTGACGACTGCATGTCGTCATAGCTATATGTGAACCACGTCCCTGTTTGCTTATGTCTGGCTTACGCAAAAAAAACGGCGTATTGCCGCAATTTGTGCAGTCGGAAATAGAGCCCCAGTTTGAAGAAAAATCTCGCCACTGAGCGGAAAATCCAAAACGGTGGACCAATACTGGGGCGTTTTTATGCATGATGCATATGGGGAGTTTCGCAACTCCTATCTCAAGTAACTGTGACTTCCACGGCTAGAAATAACCAAATGAGGTAGTAGATGATCAGAAAATGTGAAAGTAGGTGAGGAAACAAATCCAACGTTTATTGGCAACGATGAACACAGGGAATATTTTACAGTCAAACCCGGTTACAGCGAACTGCAAAATCCGCCACGATTAGTTGGATATATCCAATAGTTCGAAATAGCCGAACCCGCCTATAACGAATTTTTGGACGAGTTCGCATACGCGTGACCCCCTCCGCCCCCCCCCCTTCACGCACCCTCGTATTGCCATCCCGCATGCAAAACGAATATAATAAAGTATGCCATTGCCATACAAAAAACATCATTTGAAGCAATAAAGCCACTTTTCGCAGTAACTACCTACTTCCAAAAAAGCGGGATTCTTGTTTCAATGTCATTTTATCGGCGTCAACTAGCACAGCATTCTCTCCATAAGGCATCATTTGCATCAGTTGCAGTCGGCGTCCTTCAATATCGAAGCAATATTGGTGGAGTACATTGACTGCCGAAGCGCTTCATTAAGCATCGGACGGCTTTCCTTCGCGACATACCCTGCCTCTTCGGTGCTTCCAGCAGCGCCAGTAGCCATGACATCGGTGACAGTGTCGGCGTACGAGGGCTCACGTGAAGGCAACGTCGTCGTAGACACTCAGGCAATCCTCGACGGGCACTCCTGTCTGCACAACATCGGCAACGTTAGCGAGCTCTTCTCACAGTTCATTGATGCTTCCATCTTTGTCCGGACTGGCAGACTGGGAGGGTTAAATCATGAGAGAGGCGCGTGGGAAACAGTTACGGAAAGTGCCGGGAGTCACATTGCTCCATGGGGAGGCTCAACATCTCCATCGCAGCCAGTCAACATCTCAATCGCCGCTCGAGACCATGCATTTTGGCGGCAATTATAGGCGCGCCAAGTTCGATATATCAGATGTGAACTTCGTTATAAGGAAATGTTTCGCATGTATTTTTGTAACTGAGATTTTTTTGGTTCGATATATAGCATAATGCGCTCTATCCGGGTTCGTTATAATCGGGTTTGACTGTATTATGATTGGTATCAGCTGCTATGCAACTATTTGTGATCATTGTAAACTAGGGACGAAAGAGATATTCTGATCGCCTGATACCCCATATGGCTCCTTCCTACCGTGATCCCCCAGAGCTTTTGGAACTAGGCAGTGTCCAAACTCCACCTAAAAAACTTGCCTGCAACTGGACCCCCTCCCTCTAATTGGATGATGATGATTATGATTTCTATTGGTTTCCCCGTTGTAGCTGGGTGGATCGCACATACGGTGGCGCGATCGACCATCGTCGTCGTTAGACGGAGGGGGGCATGATTTTTTCACTATCTCTGCTTCACCTTTGGCTGTCCTCACTATAGCCTTCTCCTGCTGCGCTTCTACTGTTGGCGTGTTTTTGTGGGTGACCAGCTTATCCGGAACCGAAACTTCTGGTTTATCCCACGCACAAGCACATTCCACCATGAGGCATGGCGTATATTACTCCGACGGGAAATCTGCTATCAGCTCACCAAGTTACTTCCTCAAAATCAGTGTAGATGAGCCTTTTAAAGTGCCTGTTCATAACGTGTCTGCATTATACTATTTAAAGAGTTTCAAAACCAAGATTAGGACAGTAAAGAGGGTGTTATATAAAACCCATACATTAAAAGACATGCCGGCCACGTTTTCGGAGGCCGGACGAGTTTTCATACGGGAGACGGGCGACTCGTCAAAACTTTTTCATTTGAAGTGAGTAGTTGCAGCCAATTAATATTATAATGGAGAGTGTAAACATTTTCGCGAACATATTTGCAAGGGGTTTGCCAAGAGTCGTAAGTGAGGTTTTACTGCGGCATGTAGTGTTGTGTCATCAGATGTAGACAAAAATTCAAATTCCGGGTGTTAACGCTTCGAAGCTACAACTGGGATATGAGTCGCGCCGTACTAAAGGCTACAGTTCCATTTCGAACACCTGAAAATATTTCATTAATTGATTATGAGTTTTAACACGCCGACGCTACACAGGTGATGAGGCGTGCTGTAGTGGAGGGCTCGGGATTAATTTTGACAACCTTGCAATCTTTAACGTGCGCCGAAATCTCGAGCGCACGGGCATTTTCGCTTTTTGCGTGCTTCAGAAAAGCTGCCGCCGCGGCCGGGAATCGATGCCGCGTCCTCGTGCTCAGCAGAACAACGCCTTAGCCACTGAGCCACAGCTGCGATGACCTGGAAGTCTTTAACGTGCGTCAAAATCTCAGCACAACAGTGCTTAGGTTTTTCGCCTCCAACAACTAATGAAAGGCATTCGCTGCCAGGATCGCATTGGCAACCTTGTGCTCAGCAGTACAATTCCACAGAGACTGTGCCACCATGGTGGTACAAATTCGGAACTGTGTTTACGAAAATTCACACAGGCAAGCATATATCCGGGTATTGGGATGCACACGGGAATTTTGTTGCAACGTTACAACAAGGCCTAAAGAAGGCCTTTGATTGCGTGCTGCACGAATTTTTATTTTTAATAGTCGAGCATGGCACTGTTGGGTCTATAATCTCAGACAGTGAAAAATGGCCTGGCGCCTTGTAGTGCCAGCGTCATTAAAACCAAAATTTCACACAGAAGTTCAGATACTGTTTGTTAAATAAGGTTACTTGTTATCGTCGGAACTTTTTGCTATTTGTCTCGACCATTTGTGTGAGCAATAACATCGCGTATAATAAAATGCACGTATGCAGTCATTACTGAAGTTAAAATTTACTTTGTACGGATGATGTTCGAGTCTTCTGTGCAGTCAAGGGCATCGTTAGAGAAGCTTTAAAGGGTTGATTTATATTGCAAGGCGACAGAAATCTCGGGAAAAAGAAGCAAGCGTTTGTGTTTCTCGCACGGAAAAACGGATACCATGCCACGATGTTTTTAGAACGTAAACTGGGAGGCACATCCCGTAAAATCTTTGGGAGTAGCATTCGACCAGTACTGAATCACGAGATCTCACTTGTAACAAAAAAGCTCGTAAAAGGGTAGTAACGGCTGTATTTACTACCTCCTTACGAACCTTACTACCCCCCAAAACGTTACGTAGGTCCTGCCACTAAGTATGGAACCGTTCCTTGTCTAGAGCGTGCACTTAGTAACTGTTGCTTGTTTGATGCTAACAATTCACTACAGAAAGAAAATTCTATAAATTATTCAACGTAATAACTACAGCTCTTTTCCCACTTCTGGTTACGATTAAAAGTTTTTGCTAATCCGCATCCTGACTTGTATATGGTCACATTAAAATGCGTGATTCTAAAATTATCGCTAAAATATTTGACTTTTGCCAGAGGCCCACCAACTCTATCCAAATGACTTTCTGATGCTGGCTATAAAAGCAAGAACAGCAGGTGTACTTCTAAAGCAACGCACTTATACTCGGTCTCCTTGTTCGTTCCGTTGCTTTCTGGCTCCATTTATTTATTGGTTGTCTAAGTGTGATATGTGCGTTTTGAATGTGTCTTTGTTGCGCTGTACGCTCAGCCTATGCGCATTGTCACGCGCAGCTTTTACTAGGTTATGCATGGCCAGTTAGTAAAATCCACTAAGTACCTAGTTTATACTAGGACAAGTAACTAGATAGTGTTCTGTTAGTAAGTGCCAGGACATTTTTTTAAGAACTGGAAATCTGGAGTGGAGCGAGCGCGTCGGACGAGTTAAACAATTCTGGATGTTTGTGCTCTCCGCAGTTCCCAACGTTTGGGCGAAGCTTATATTGCCAGGGCTCATGTCGGCGAACAATCACTTACCCGAAGCTCCACGTTTCTTTGAAGCTCAAGGTGTCCTGCAGGGCGATGCGTTGAAGAAGGAGCGTCCTGTGGCGTGTGATATCAGCACGTGGCCGCCACCGAAGCCACACGCCATTCAGAACATAATTTGGACCTCCATCATATTGTTCTCGTCACCTGGAGTAGATTAGTTATTAATAGGCACACTGTTAAGATCAAAACATGACGTTCGCCTCAACCTAGTACGTCTCACCACTTGAGTTTGTACCTTCAGTGGTCTAGTCATGAATAGGCACCATTTTCAAATTACAGTCAAACCCGTTTATAGCGAACGGCAATATGCACCGCGATTATTTCGATATATCCGATAGTTCGATATAGCCGAACCCGCCTATAACGAACTTATCGATACAAGTTCGCAATCCGCGGGAGCCCCCCTTCCCCTCCTCAACTCCACCGTCCCCGCATGCAAAAACGAACACAGTAAAGTAGCCGTTGGCATACCCAAAATAATTCTGCAAAGGGGTTTATTGGAAGGAAGACAGAGTCCGCTAGACAGGGATCAAGAGGCAAAACCGTCCAAGTTGAACCAGCCAGAGGATTCGACTCGAGCCGCGCGATCAGGCACCGGTGATGACAGCCGTTGATCCGTGGTACATGCTCATTCGGGGATTGACCGGTGGGTGAAGAGGGATTGGACGGCGAGAGCACTTCAAGAAATCTCCATTACAATTGCCCCCGGTGAAGCAGGAGCCATCCTGGCGACTTACGGCGATGAAACGACTGCGGGGTCGTAGTAGGGCTTCAAGCGACTGACGTGGACGGTTTCGCTGCCACGACAGCGAAGGTCTGTAGAGGGCGTCAGTGGTTCTACTGTGTAGTTCACGGGAGAAGTACACTTGAGGACACGGTAGGGGCCGTGATATTTCGAAAGCAGTTTGGAGGATAGACCCGGTGTTGTAGCGGGGACCCACAGCCACACAAGGTCGCCAGCACGAAAGGAAGATGAGGCGTGGTCGTTGTCGTGAAGATGCTTCTGGCGACCCTGGTCATTTGCTGTCAGTGAGCGGGCGAGCTGGCGGCACTCTTCGGCTTGTCGAGTTATGTCCGAAATAGGGTGGCACTCAGACGAATCGGGGCTGTACGGTAGTATTGTATCCATTGTGCAAGACGGCTCGCGCCCATAGAGGAGAAAAATGGTGAAAAGCTAGTAGTGGTCTGTGCGGCGGTGTTGTAAGCAAACGTTACAAAAGGTAGCACCACATCCCAATTTGAATGATCACGAGCGACGTACATGGTGAGCATGTCTCCGAGTGTGCGGTTGAATCTCTCGGTCAGGCCGTTCGTCTGTGGGTGGTATGCGGACGTAGTGCGATGAACAATTCTGCACTGAGCGAGGAGGGATTCAACCACCTCAGAGAAGAATACGCGCCCTCTGTCACTGAGTAATTCGCGGGGTGCACCATGCCGCAAGACAAGGGACCGCAAGACGAACCCAGCAACATCACGCGCCGTAGCGGCTGGCAGCGCTGCGGTTTCGGCGTAGCGGGTTAGGTAGTCGACCGCAACAATAATCCATCGGTTGCCGGAAGGAGTGCATGGCAAGGGGCCGTACAGGTCGATGCCGACACGATCGTAAGGACGAAGGGGACATGACAAAGGCTGCAGAGGGCCGGCTGGTTGCGGTGCAGGCGTCTTGCGGCGCTGACAGTCAGTGCAAGCACGAATGTATTTGCGCACGAAGCTGTACATTCCACGTTTTAAGAAGGCCAGCGTGAGCGGTTTGGGGATCAGCATGGTAAGCAGCGCATACATCCGCACGTAAACTGCGCGGAATCACAAGAAGCCACTTCCGACCATCGGGCATATAATTGCGGCGATAGAGAAGGTGGTCATCCCGTATGGCGAAGTGGGCGGCTTGGCGTCGAAGAGCCCTGGGCCGCGTAGGAGTCGGTGTAGTGGAGAGAAACTCGATGATCTTCGCAATCCATGGATCACTGCGCTGCCGGGAAGCTATGTCGGTGAAGGTCAATGACGCTACGAGCGTATCGGTTCCCGCAAGACGTTCCGGGTTACCAGGCAGCGGAGAGCGAGACAGTGCATCCGCATCAGAGTGCTTTCGGCCGGATCTATAAACAACTCGAATATCATACTCCTGCAGGCGGAGCGCCCAACGAGCAAGACGTCCCATAGGGTCTTTGAGGGACGACAGCCAGCACAGCGAGTGATGGTCGGTTACCACGTCAAAAGGGTGGCCGTAGAGATAGGGTCGAAATTTGGAAAGAGCCCAGACGATGGCAAGGCATTCTTTCTCGGTAACCGAATAGTTTTGTTCAGCTTTTGTAAGAGTCCGGCTAGCGTACGCGACGACGTACTCTTCGTAGTTAGGCTTGCGTTGAGCGAGCACCGCACCGAGTCCTGCGCCGCTGGCATCAGTATGGACTTCAGTAGGGGCGTTCGGATCGTAGTGCCGCAGTATGGGTGGCGAAATCAACAGACGCCGCAAGGTTGTAAACGCTTGATCGCACTCCTGGACCACGAGGACAGGCCATTGTCACCACCGAGGAGCTTGGTCAGTGGCGCAATGATAGACGCAAAATTTCGTACAAAGCGCCGAAAGTACCAGCACAGCCAAATGAGCTGCGGAGGGCTTTCATTGACGTCGGTTTGGGAAAGTCGGCGACAGCACCGAGCTTTTCGGGATCTGGTAGGATGCCATCCTTTGACAACGACATGGGCCGAGAATAGTCAGTGTGCGAGCACCAAGCGACACTTTTTCAGGTTCAGTGGAGCCCTGCAGCAGTTAGGCATGTCAATATTGGTGTAGACGGGTCCAGGTGAGTCTGGAAATCGAAGAAAACACGACGACATCGTCTAGGTAACAGAGACCTGTCCGCCATTTGAGACCACGCAAGATATTATCCATCATTCTTCGAAACGTGGCGGGCGCGTTGCACAGGCCAAACGGCATTACATTAAACTCATATAGGCCGTCTGGCGTGACAAAAGCTGTTTTTGGTCGATCAGACTCAGCAACCGGGACCTGCCAATAACCGGAGCGCAAATCAAGGCTGGAGAAGTATTCAGCACCGTGCAAACAATCAAGGGCATCATCTATTCGAGGCAGGGGATAAACAGTCTTTCCGGGTGATCTTGTTAAGGCGGCGATAGTCAACATAGAATCGGAGGGACCCATCTTTTTTCGTTACTAGGACCACAGGCGACAACCAGGGGATTTGAGAAGGTCGGATGACGCCACGTCGGAATATAACATCAACATGCTCACTAATCACGCCACGTTCCGATGCCGACACCCTATATGGTCGCTGCCGCAACGGCATGTGGGTACTGTGTCAATGTGATGGACGACCGTGGTGTTCTGCCCAAAGGAGCTTGCTTGCAGTCCAAAGGAAACTGAAACTTCCTAAGAAGAGCCAGAAGGTCTTTGCGTTGGGGCGGGGGTCTAAATTGGAAGCGATGACTTCTGAAGATGTCGTCAGAGGTGGGCGTATCGGTGGGACCAATCGCGTTCAGCGAATGTCGCTGCTGTGAAGGTGCGTTGTCGGAAACGTCGAGGCTGAAGACGGATTCGACAGGTTCAATATTGCCGACAGTTTTCCCACGAAGCAAGCTGAAAGGGCGGGTCGTCTGGTTGCAAACAAACATCGCTGTGCGGCCAGATAGGAGTGTCAGCACAGCAAACGGAGCAGCAAACCTTGCGAGCACGAAAACGTTGAGGCGTAAATAAAACAGGTTCCATCCGCCAGATGTACTCTGCCGGAAAAGGGCGACGAGAACTGAGCTTTGCGGCGGGGATATCCCACGTCTTCGTCTATAGGCCAGCTTTTTCCTTTCTCCGTTAGTAGAGGAATCGTTCGGGTCCGGAGCGTCATTTTGCGAACACAATTCGACTTCGGTGGCGGGCGCAGTCAATATACGGCGTTCTGGTTCGACAAAAGTCCCACCCAAGAATAACGTCGTGTTAGCACATGGGCAAGACGGCGACTCAATCGTGTAGAGAATATTTTGAATGGCGACCCGAGCAGTACACGCAGCCAAAGGTGCCACATGTTCTGAGCTTGCAGTTTGGAGAGAAAGTCCCAGAAGTGGCGTCGTGACTTTCTTCAGCGACCGACACAGTTTAGCACTGATGACCGACACGGCTGCTTCGTATCAACAAGCGCCAGCGCAGGTACTTCCATCTATTAACACGTCAATTACATTTTGCGGAGGTAGGTGAGGGCTTCGGTATTAAGACGGGTACGCACTTCGTGCCTCAGGAAATGCGCGAATCAGTTTCCCTCTGGAGTGGGGGCGGGGTGGCGGCGCATGGGGGATAGGGAGCGGCGACGGGTGACGGCGATCGGCGGCCTTCGAAGATCTTACGGTCGGCGGAAAACGAGGTTGGAGGTGGTCCTGAGGACACGTTATGATGTGGTGGTCGTTGCGGCGTAGGCGGACGTCTGGGGCAACACGAGGAGATGAAGCGACACGGCGGCGAGTAAACGGGCAACGTGACCGGAGGCAGCAGCAAGAAAAAAACATATAGGCCGGTTGTCGGGAGTGCGCCAGGGATTACCGTACGGCACAGCTGGTGGTCTGGTTCGGTGGAAACTGGGGAGCGGGCTGCAAAGTGGGAGGTGCCACTGCTGGTATCGCTGGCCGAAACGACCGGAAAGATGGGTGCACTGGCTGCGCGAGACAGTCAGCGTACGTCAACGTCATTGCAATGACTGCTGGAGCTTGCAGCGACTGTAGCTGTGAGCGGCGCCAGCGACTGTAGCTGCCACCTGCGGAACGGCCAGGGGTGCGACCGCTGCGGTAGCGACGTTAGCAGGCGGAGTGCCTCGGCAACCTGTTCGCGGATGGTCGCCTGCAGAGCAGAAGCAGGCTGGACGAAGCCTGCTCAGTAAACGGCACCAGCGATAGCTGACGTGCTACCTCCTCGCGGACAAATTCTTTGATTTTCGCCTCGAGCTGCAATTGGTTCAACGAGAACGTGAGGCTGGAGAGAGATTCAGTGGTCGGCAATGAATGGCGAACCAAGGCCCTTTGCCGGCGCAGTTCCTCAAAACTCTGGCACAGGCCAATCACTTCAGTCACGGATCGAGGGGTTCTTGGACACAAGCATGTGGAACGTGTCGTCGTCCACTCCTTGTCATGATGTGTTTGATTTTCTCATCATCGGACATGGACGAGTTGACGCGCCGACAAAGAGCCACAACGTCTTCAATGTAACTGGTGAAGTTCTCACCCGGTAGTTGCGCCCGTGTACGCAGGCGTTGTTCAGCGTGCAGTTTCCGTACGGCGGGTCGATCAAAGTCACGAGTTAAGTTGTTCTTGAAGTCAGCCAGGTCTTCATGGTCCGCTGCGTTGTTGTTATACCACAAGATCGCGGGTTTTTCTAGGGAAATGGGACGTTGTGCAGCTTGGTAGCGTCGTCCCATTTGTTGTAAGCGCTAACTCGCTCGTAAGAAGACAACCAATCTTCAACGTCATAGTCACCTTTATCCGCTGAAAAAACGGCGGGTCGCGCTGACGGAGCGCCCCAGCGCAGATGACCAATGGCACCTGTGGAGGCGGTTGGTCGGCAGCGGCCATGGAGGTGACGGGCATTGGTAGCTTCCGGCTGCGCAGTTCCAGGCTGTACGATGGTTTACCTCAAACCCCGGCTCCTCCACCAATTGCAAAGGGGTTTATTGGAAGGAAGACAGAGTCCGCTAGACAGGGATCAAGAGGCAAAACCGTCCAAGTTGAACCAGCCAGAGGATTCGACTCGAGCCGTGCGATCAGGCACCGGTGATGACAGCCGTTGATCCGTGGTACATGCTCATTCGGGGATTGACCGGTGGCTGAAGAGGGATTGGACGGGGAGAGCACTTCAAGCAATCTCCATTACAATTCATTTATTCCAAGTATTAAAGCTACTTTCCGCCTGAACTGCCTACTTTGCAACGAAAAAAGCGGTGATTTTTGTTTTCACTTTCATTTTGGCGGCTTCAACTAGCATAGCATTCTCTACACGAAACATTATTTGCACCAGTTCGAGTCCGCGTCCTCCAAAATCTAAGAAGCATTGGCGGAGCACATTGACTGCCGAAAGCGCTTCATTATAAGCGTCGGACGGCTTTCACTCGCGACATCATCGGGAATATGAGGGAGCTCCTCCTACAGTTCACCGATGCTGCTGTCTTGGTCCGGACTCGCTGACTGTGCGGGTTCCGTCGTGAGTCCCGCGCGTCCGAAACAGTTACGGAAAGTGTCGGGCGTCATGTCGCTCCGTGCGAGGCGCAATGTCTAAGTCACAACTCTTGCTCCGTTTTCGCGGCCAATCCACATCTCAATCGCCGCTCCGAGACCATGCATTTCGGCGGCGATTCTAGGCGCGCAGAGTTCAATATATCGGATGTGAACTTCATTATAAGGAATATGTTTCCCATGTATTTCCGTAACTGAAATATTTTTGTTCGATATATAGCATAATTCGCTCTATCCGGGTTCGTTATAGCCGGGTTTGACTGTAATTAGAGGCGCCAGAGAACTGTGTGGGTGTATTTATGCTACTTTTGTATTGAGAATTCCGTCAACGCTATAGAGAAATATTATTTGGTCACACCTTTCAGATAGATTTGGTGTCACCACCATGTCGTATGCTCATAATTACTGCTGGTTACCCCCAATCACGGATAGGAATGCCTCACTGGTTTCTACATCCTACACCGAGATTAGTCGCACGTTGTTTCGGGATCGGGTTGGTGGTACTCCGGCCGCACGAGTTTGTTTCGATAGGTAAGTGTGCAGGTTTGGAATAAGGTCCCTGGGTTTTGAAGCCAATAGTTCCAGGTTTGTGGTTTTAAGCGAGGAAAGAAACTACATTCTTTGTAGCTAAATTTAGGTGAGGCTCCGCTGGTTATGACCTGAAAATATTGTTTCGGCTGAAACCGCTTCAACACGGCCAGAGGGTATTGGTGGAAGCCGCTGCAGCTTACCAGACAATTAAAACAGATGTCCTAAAATGTCTGTATGCTTCCACCAAAAAGCGTTTGTCCAAAGACGTTCTTCATGTATGTTAACGGCAGCAGCAGTGCACCGTACCATGTAACATGTCCCCCCGGAAAAAAAAAATGTCATCAAAGAGTTTGCCGCATACGAGTAAGTTCCGCCACAACCGTTTTCCTATTTTAACTTGATAATACAAAAACTTCTGCAATTCGCCGCTCTACAAAACCGGCATTTCTGCTTCTTCCATTGCCGACAGACTATAAAAACTAGTAAAATATGAGCCCACGTTTTGGAATTACAGCGCTGCAGTACTATCAGAGGAGCTGACGTTCTTCTGCTGGCCTTGAGGGGTACCCGCCACGGTGGCCCAGTGTTTAAGACGTTGTTCGGCTGAGCAAAACGACACGGGTTTGTTTCCCGGCCGCGGCGGCAGCTTTTCTGGCGAAGGCTGAAAGCGAAAACGCCCGTGTTTTCGAGATTTCGGCGCACGATAAAGATCCCCAGGTGGTCAAAATTATTCCGGATTGCTCCACTACGGCGCTCCTCATCGCCTGCGTAGTGTGGGCGCGTTAAACGTCGTAATCAATCAATCAATGGCCTTGACATCAGCATGTGCTGGTATCATGTCACGCTCCCTCGGGAGCAGGCTTGTCCGCCCCGCTAACAACGGTTCCCAGAATAGAAAAAAAATTATGGTTTTCTTTCCACCATGTGGTTTACGGCCACAAGAAAACATCCCCCTCGCGAGGGGCACGGTCAAATGCAGAGCATTTTCGGGGGGCGCACATACCTGATTTTATCTGGTTCGAAAGAAATTGACAGCGAGAGCGAAAGCCGAGAACCGCCCCATCACGGCACGACCGCGCCACGACCACGTCACGACTACTTCACGATCACGCCACAACTGTTGTTGCTGCCGCGCCAAACAACGACGCATGCGCACCCCACCTGTTGCTGAACGCGATCCGAGCACGCAGAGAACACGCGAGGAGCAGCGGAGAGCAGGCGAGGAGGAGTGGGGGAGAGGGCGCACCTGGAACGGCTGTTGCGGACGCCGAGGCACGCCAACGCCGGGTGACATCGTGAGTTAAAGAAATGCTCTGCATTTAAAATTTATACAGCATAAAAACAGCTCACAGATGCTTTGTAGTTTCATATTGGACGGCGTAAATTGTACCGGAAAGAGTTCCTTGCCCGCAATACACACGGGTTTGACGTAAAGCCGACTTGACAAGGATCAATGTAAGCTTGGTTTTTGTAAGCTGGCTTTCTCACATTGCCTGTTGCGCAGTGAAGAACGGCCATGTACAGGGAAAGTACGATTCCAGAAAACGGCTGCAACTCTTGTATTATGAAAAGCATCTCGAATCAAATTTTACAACAGTTACCCGCTAAGGCGAACTGAGGACCAGCTACGGCTTGTGACCAGGGCTACGGCAGCCTGAACAGCACATGGGCTCCTGGACTGGGGAACCACTCTCACATTGTGGCGTAATAAAGTTGTCTTTCTCTCTCCCTCTCCACCATGACGCCGAGTTTGATATACCTGTGATTACTTTTTTTCACACTGAAGATGCAAACGCTACAGTACTACTATCTGCGGTCAATACACGGTCGTCAACGGAAGGAGTATGGTTAGAGAAAATTGCGGTAACCTTTGTTATAACGGAACTGTCATGCAAAAAAAAAATTCATATGAGAATTACCCACTAACACGACTCTAAAATAACTAACAAGAAAGAAGCCGACGCTAAACTAAATCTTCGTAAAGACCGCTCCCATCTCCGCGGTATCAGCAGATTTTAAACCGGGTGTACATATATGTATACGTTTTATGTGGCGCCTTCTGCAACATGCACTGAACGGGACATTCCGCTATAGTTTTCAAGAAGGCTTCCCACTACCGATAACTCAACCAGTATACCTTGGAATATAGCCTGGCTTCCGTGGCTGCGCACTATATGGTGAACGCCAGAGAGTGAAGGGCATGTGCAAGTGGACCCGGCATGTGGATGTGCATCCGACATGTGCACCCGGCATGAACGGCATCTGCACCCGGCAAGAAGATATTTATTGAGAGCACAAGGGAGCTGTGTAGAGAAAAAAGAGGGTGGAACGACTGCGTTAAAAATGTTCGACAAATTTTCCGATTCAAGCTGTTAAGCTACGGTGTGCGAAATGAGTGAATCGATGGCTGTGTTTACAAATATGTTGTAGTGCGTGTAATTCGCCGTGGCAAAGAGAGTGCGTTTTTTGGTTATTTACTCTGTTTAGTATTGCGAAAACGTTTACCTTCCTGCGTCAGATTACAAGCCATCGCTCCTCATCTGCTCCAGGGAAGCGGGTTCATGTTTGGCCGAATGCGCCAGTAGTGGAAAAGGGATGAAATTGAGTGATAAATGACCTTAGGCAGAGTTGGGTCTGAATGGAAACCCAATGCACGGGTCGTGGACGTTATTGAAGCCCACGTACCCGCACCACTTCTACTCCATGCACGTATTTAGCTAAGGTGGACCTGGTGTATGAGTTGCGACCTTTGCCTTATCCTCGGTATTCAATGGCGTGGAATATATGCAGGCAACCAAGTGTGCGCCGCGATATCTGTGGCCAAGCGTCTGTTGCTAGGCGACGTTGCGCGCAGGGCCCGCAGATCAGGCACTCCTCTTCTCCTCCATGCAACCGTGTGAGTGCGCCCGTGGCCTCCGCCATTTGCTTCCGGCGGCGCGCCGCCGTAGCCGATCGCCAAGGCCACGGTACGCCCACGGCCGGACTGGAGGAGCGGCGAGCGCGCACTTTCATACGGCCTGCGCACCCAACAAAGAAACGATACAGCAGATTCTTGACAGAGTGAGGGCGCTTCGAACCAACCCTCTACCCTCCCAACCCTCTTTTTACTTATTCGACGCATCGCCTCTGGCCGAGCGAGCCGACAACGCTTGCCGCACGTGTTTGGGATCTGCCGCGGAATATCCCCGGTACCAATGAATGCCTTCGCTGCTGTATCTCACCAAAAAGAAGACTCGTTGTGCACTTCAGTTGCATGATTAAGAGTTTTAGTGCGAATGCACTTTATAAGCGACCCTGAATTCCGGTGACCGCCGTCCGCCACTTAGCAACAGCTGCGGGTGCGCGCGCTCCCGTCTTCCTTGGCAACGGGGGAGATGGGCGACATGGCACATACCCACTTGGGGATTGGCCAGGAATCTATCGTCTTCCTTGGCAACGGGGGGAGATGGGCGCGCGCTGCTGGGCCGCTGACATTGCACATACCCACCCGGGGGATTGTCCAGGAATCGGCGTGAGAAGGGCCTAATGCACCCGCTTACAGGATTACTGACACGAAATTTCAAAGCTGAGACCCCTCTAGCAATCAAGTA